>LODT01000015.1:0-277113 GCA_001606155.1 Tieghemostelium lacteum | reverse complement strand
TTTTTTGAAATTGCTTTTAAGTTTTGCAAAGAATTATTAGAGTATATTGTTTCTAAGTTTTTATAAAGGATTTCCAAAATATTATTATATACGCATAGATTGTTATATGATAAAAATTTTTTTTGGTTATTTTGCATAATTATATAAACCCATTTCATGAATGAAAAGAAAATTAGAAGGTAATTCTTCAAAACAACAAAATATTAAAAGATATCATTTTGATTTTAAGGTATGTTGCTATTCATATTTAAGTTAAAGATATATTTAAATGACTAATATAATTTATTAGATATTCACCAAAAATGATATTTACATAAATATATTTAAATATCTATGTTTTGAAAATAATTTTAATAGATTTTATTTAGTTTGTAAAGATTGGTGTGATAAGTTTATTAACAGTAACAATAGATTATGGAAAGAACTAACAGTAACAAGATGGTGTGAATTAAATGGTTATACAAACTTATTCTCACCAACTTCAAAGTATTTTACAATACCCGAATCAAAATCGAATTTTAAAATATTTTATGATGGATCAAAAAGAGAACCAACACCAAAATATGTATATGATGGAGTTCAATTCGGTAAACCAACTATAACATACGACAATGAATCAAAGAATAATCCACCAGTTCAATATCTCATTAGAAATAGAAACAGTTTACCAAAATCATGGCATGAGATATTTAAAGAGAGATATATTAAAGAGAATATCACTAGAGAGTATTATAAACTTCATCTTCAAGATTATAGTAATCAAGAGGATAAACGATCTATTATGAAGAGAGTAAAATCAATTTCAAGTGTACCATCACTGAACAAATCAATCTATACGAATATTGAAAATACCAAAATCATTCCCATATTAGATTCTGTAATATACAGTGATCTAGTATCACAAAGAGATAATTATTTTCATGATATTGATAATGGTATGGAGCAGATAGACTATATGCTCTGTAGAGGTTCTATAATGAATTTAAATGGTGATATTGTAGAATTCTCATTTAGACAGTTACTCGCATTAGTGGGTGATGATAATCAATATTTTTATAGAGATCCATATTCTCATATTCAATTTGGTCAATATTACCATGTTATTCCAGAACTATGGGAATGTCGTAGTGGTAGATATGATTCTAGCCAATACCCAGCATATTACCAATTTATTAATGAAATAACTAAATTAATCAATGGAAATACTTCAATATTCTCCAATACAGATATTGAACAACTCATTAGTTATATCATTCCAACATATGCATATAATAATCAATACTATCAGTTTTACCCTCTTAGTGTTGAAAATAATATCACCACTACCAATGATATACCTACCTCCACTAATAATAGAACAACTTGCAATAATAGTAATAATAATAATCCCAATATCACAGGAAATATAACAATATTCTCAACTATCATTAAATATTTATCAAATGATAATGAATTTAATAGATTCTTTTTAGTATGTAAACAATGGACTCATAATTTAAATTATAAAGAAGCAATCTGGAAAGAGATTTGCTTTGAAAGATGGAAATATTTAGAATATTATAATACTGTTCAATTTATTGAAAATTTAGAAAATACAATAGATAATAATAGTAATAATATTAAGAATAAGAAAAATGAAGGTAATATTATTAAAAATAGAAATTCTTATCCTAATAGGTGGTCAACTCTATTCAAAGAAAGATATATTAAAGAAAATATTATTCTTAAATATTTTAATTTTAATTTACTTTCAATTAAAAGAGCAAAATCAATTGAAATTTTGATAAAAAGAATCATTGATATTATAGAGATACCATGTCTAGATAGAATTAGATATTATAAAGATATTGATAATATTCATTTAATTGGATTGTTAGATTCTGTAATATTTAGTAATTATAAAATTGAAAGACGTGATTTCTATGGTGTATTAGAAGAATCAATGTCATTATCAGGTACATTATTAAGTATTCAAGGTAAAATCATTCCATTTTCATTTGATTTATTATGGTGTATTAAAGGTGGTCATTCTGATGGATATTATAGTGAAGGTGGTTTCATTATTTTTGGAAATGAACAGTTTAAAATTGATAAAAGTCTCTACAATGATGAAGAATACCCACTATTTGATGAATTTATATCAAATACAACTAAGTTGATTAATGGTGATATAGATATATTTACTTCACAAGATACCAAATCATTTTTAAAATATATTTTACCCAATTATATATTCAAAAATCCTTATTTTGATTTCTATAAATTAGACTAAAAAAATAAAAAATAATAAATTAAACTTTTAGATATCTTAGATACATTAGTGTTTCTCCGTCGAAACAAACGCATACAGTTTATTATCTATTTCCATTGAATCCTCAATTGTTGTCTTATTTTTCTGTGGTAATTTTTATATTTTTTTAGAAATTAAAGAAATATGGTTTTATCTAGAAAAAACCCTCCCTATGGAATGCCAAATAAATATTTATTTAAAATTGATGAAATCTAATAGAAGATTAGCTGTAGTAACATCTAGTTTGGTATCCAATAATGTGGCTTTACAATGGAACAGATTTTCAAGGTGGAATTTAAAATCAAAAGTAAATTTCATTAATCTTGATAACTCATTGTTTTAGTATTTTTAGAGGATTTAATTTTTTTTTATTTTTTTTTTTACATTTTGAATATATTAAAATATTTTGAATATGACATACTCAAACAAAGAAAGAATTATTGAAAATGATAAATTTAATGACAGGGAATTTAAAAATCTATATAGATTAGTACTTATGGAGCAATTTATGGTTGTAGATAGCATGCCTTATTTCAAATTTAGAGATCCAAGATATAGTGAGGATTTAGAGGTTTATGATTGGAATGAAGGTGATTATATACAGTCAACAAATTTTATAGTTGGTTTGAATAGTGGTAAATTGGTTAGAGTCAAAATTGAACACTTCCCTTTACTTCTTAAGGGTATAAGAAATTACGAAGAAATGGATATGATAAAGAATCATGTTGTCAAAGGTAAATGGATGTACGAAATTATTGCCTCTAGATCAAATTTAACATTAGGATGGGACATGTTCTCAACAGTAGAAGTAAGTTTTCATCATATTACATTTTGAGAATCAAATTGAAAGCTAACCAGTTTTAATATTTAGGAAATAACAGGAAATAGGCTACCAAAACAGTTTCAGTTGGTTGAAAGATTTATGATTGAGTTGAAGATTTCAAATCCTCTTGGAAACATTTTTGGATGTAGTATAGATACATGGAAAGAGACAATTAAATTTACTGAGGACGGAGAGATTATAGGTGAACTATCCTTAACTGAGAAATTAAAGAATCTAAAGGGAAAAAATGTATTCTTTATGCCTGCTATATCATTT
Source organism: Tieghemostelium lacteum (assembly GCA_001606155.1). Lineage (NCBI taxonomy): Eukaryota > Evosea > Eumycetozoa > Dictyosteliales > Raperosteliaceae > Tieghemostelium > Tieghemostelium lacteum. The sequence goes on along the minus strand of LODT01000015.1, from coordinate 273,724 downwards.
GAGAATTCATATTGTTCACCAAATTTGGGGTCATTACCATTTAGATATCCAAAGAATGGGTATAAACCACTGGTAGATAGAGACCCTTATACAGACAGATGTAGATATCTATGTGATCTTTATAAATCAATGGTATTGATGAGTGTAAATCAACAGGATGTAAAGATACGTGATGACACTTATTTTGATGTTTTGTGTGATTTCTATCAGACTTTGTCACCTTATACTATTGCAGAGATATTGGTACCATGTTTACATGGTCTATCTGATAGGGAACTTATATACTTTATAATGGGACTCAGACAGCATTTGGGATGGAAGAATGTAACATCAGTTTTTAGACACATTCTTCAGCGGTTGGCATTTGAATGTCGACCTTCTAATGACTTTGTTTTGAAATCTTTAGAACTAACACAAAGAATCTTAAATATACCGGTAATGGTTAAGGTTCTAGTTCAATTCAGTCAAACATCAACACACCAGGCAACACCTGGAAACTATTATATATTAGATTATATATTTGCTAGATATTCAGCAAATATAATAGGACATGGTCACATAGACCAAGATTACCAAAGATCTTCTATTCAGTACAAGATTATAGTAAACCTCTTAACTAGTTCAAAAGAGTCAGAGACTATGGTAATCTCATATATCAATAGAATCATTGCTTTTGAGACTTCTGCTGAGGTTAAAAAACTCATTGGTGAATTAGTCGAACCTCCTTACCCATTCCAATTCCTCTTTAATCTCTTTGGTTTATTATCTCAAGTTATTGAAGTATATCTTAGAAAACCTTTAAAATACCCTATACATTTCTTTATTAATGTTTGTATTAGTAGTAGTCATCAATTTTGATTTCAAACTTTTATATTAACTCAGGAGTTATCTATATGTTATAGGAAACATTTAATGAAACACAAAGAGGTAGAGTCGGAGGTGTTTTTACACATTTAGTTAAATCGGTACCAATGGGTGCGATAGAAGTTAATGAAGGTCAACAAGAACAAACTCTAGCTGAACTTTTAATGGATAAATTGGTAATGTTGGGTGACATTGGTATATCAAAACAATTGAAACAGATATCACCATTTTTACTACAATATACATTTGAACAAATTCTAGTGCATGCAGGACCAGAGATTAATGTTCTCATTCAATTCCTAGCAGTTAATTCTATTCGTATGAATCAAAAAACCTTAGAGATATCTACTCCTGCCAGAACCTATGAATATCTGTGGAATCTATTCGAATTCCTTACCAAAATGTTTGATCATTTCCTTCAATTGGACACCAATATTATAAAGTATCTCTATGATAGTTATGTCACATTATGGTTATTTATCTTTCAATTCCTGTCTACAGATGAAAAATTATTACTATCCATTCAAAATATTGATATCACAAAGATATTTCTAAGAGTTCTCTTGAAAATTAATAATGGTTTGATTACAGATAGAGGTAACTATTCATCAAATATTTTAAAGTATTAACATTATGGTATTAACATTATGGTATTATAGAATTATCATATATAGCATCAATGACTATAATTTATATAATTAATAATACAAAAATATTATCAAAAATGTTAGTGGAGAATTTGGATTGGTTAGAAGGAGTATTTGATAAATTGGAAGGAGATTATCCAATTGTAATGAACCTATGTCAAACTTATATAGATAATGTATCAATTAGAGAAAAGATTAAAAGTATTATTGTAAATCAACCATCTCGTTTATTACAGTTGGTTAATTTGGTATTTAGAGGTATAGCAGATGACTCTAAAAGAGGTTTGACAATTAGAATTAAAATTGCAAATTACCTATGCCAACACTTCAGTGACCAAATTAAAAGAGATGAAACACTGTTACTGGTAATGAATAGACATTTTATCTATATATTCTCAAAAGTTTTAATGTTTCTAGAGAAAAATGATGTAGGTGCTAGTATTAGTAGTGGTAAGGATATTAATGTGCCTATATATTGTGGTATTATATATCAGTTAATACCATCACTATTCCATTTGACTAATTGTGATAGTAGCTCTGGTGGTGATGATAAAGTACTTCAAACAATGATTATAGAGATTCAATTGGATAATATAATCTTAGTTTTAGAAAAACTTTCAAAGATTCCATTGAATAAGTTTAGGTTATTTGATCTTGACAGTTTTATGTCTATGCATCCTGATGAGATGGTAACCAGTCTCCTCAATCCACAATTAACAGATATTCCATTTTGTCCTGAAATTACAGCCCTCATAAATTATTTTAAGGTGTTATCTACCAACCAAACTCTTAAACAAATTAACAATCAAGATAACCAAAATATTGAAACCCAACAACAAGATCCATTATGTACAATATGTTATACTTATTCAGCTGGTATGTGTTTTATTATCATCATCCACTTTATTAAATTTAATATATATTAATTAATTCTATTTTAATATTTATAGATACTGTAATACTTCCCTGCAATCATGAATCATGTCATCATTGCATATCTTTACATTTATTATCAAATAATTTTTGTTTTTTCTGTAGACAAGTTGTTGAATCACATCATATTGTAAAGAATAAAAATTTAATAAATTAAACAGAGTTTGTTTAAATAATTGTTTATATAAATATACCAAAAATCGAAGTACTTTTATTGTCTATTTATAAATAGTTTAAATTTTTTTTCTTTTGAATTTCACACAAACATGTCAAACACTACAACTGAAACTACAAACTCGAATAATGAATTAGAAAAATTAGAAAGAAATGAATTTAATCAAAACTTGGGATTGATTGTTGATTCACATTGTCATTTACAAGAGGATACAGAGAATATTGAACATTCATTAGAGTTACCTTATGAAAAGATGTTCTTAATGGGTACAACAGTAGAGGATTGGGATAGGGTGAATACATTAGCTGATAGATTTAATGATAAATGGAAAGATACAAAAACAGCTTATAGGTCATTTGGTATACATCCATGGTTTGTCTATAAACTACAACCACCACAAGAACTTATAGGTCAACCTATAGATACACTGAAACCAGATGGTGATAAATACCAAGTTGATAACAGTTGGTATGATAAACTCAGAGAAAATCTCATTAGATATCCAGATGCAATTGTAGGTGAGATTGGTATTGATAAAGTCACCAAAGTCAAAGCAATTGGTAAAAATGATCCACATAGTCAAATGATAGTTCTATCAAAACAAATTCAATTGGCAAATGAATTTAATAGAGTTGTTTCATTACATTGTGTACAATTACATGGTAAACTCTTAGATTTCTTTCAAGCACTTCCACTACAACAGTTCCCACCTCGCGTTGCTTTACACACCTTTGGTGGAAAACCTTCAACTGTTCAACAATTCAGTAAAATGAAAGATCAAAAAGGTGATAGATTCTATTTTGGCCTGTCATTTATCAATTTAACATCATCTAAAGTTAGTAAACTCATTGAATCCATTCCAGATGATAGACTGTTACTTGAAAGTGACCAAAATACACCATTAGAAGCCAATGAATCTATATTTAAAGTTGTAAAGGCCATTTCAACAACAAAGAAATGGACTATTAAAGAAACTTTAGAGAGAACAAGATTAAATGCATTAAGGTTTTTAGCTAAATAACCTTCCATTTTCATTGTGTATATTTTAAAAAAAAAGGGGGTGTGGAGGGGAAAGACTGTAGATCAAAATGTATCTGAATCTAAAATTTTCATCCCAACATATCTAATTTGTGTAAATAAAAACAATCCTTTCGAATTGTAATCGATTAAATGCGGTTAACCTCAAACATTACTGTTGAGCAAACCCAATTCTCCAAAAATGTAAATGTGTTCCTATATAACTCTTTTTTTAATTTCGTAAATTTATGGGTAATTATAAAAATGATTAAAAACAATAGTATTAATAACACCATTGGTTTTATTATTTTTAAATATTGGTTTTATATGTACAAATTTGGGGGAGGGGTGGTGTAGACAAAGGTCCTTTAGTTATCCTTTTTAGCTTGAATTTCATCTTTATAATTTCTCAATTTAATAGTATTATTTCTTTCGTTATTATCCAATATAAAACTATCATACTCTTCATCTTCACTATCTTCCTCTTTAGTTGTTGTATAACTAGAATTTATATTTCCTTTTCTTCTGGAGATATTCTTATCAAAAACAATAATTTCATCTTCTTCACTGTTACTCTGTTGTGTATTTTTAATAATAGTTGTACTATTATTAGAATTAGTTTTTACAGGTCTATTCATAAATTACATAAATTATAAGTATAGGTATTCAATTAAATTAAAATTATTATAATAATTATAAACATACTGATATTGATTTTCTTCTTTTTTCATAAACATATCAGTTAATACTTTAAACTTATTCTTTGCAGCCTCACCTAATTGATTGATTTTCTCTTTAATCTCGTTGAAATCCTCTTCTAATAGAGTCAAGGGAGAATCACCTTCTTCGTTATATTCATTGTGAGTATAGTATATATTTGGTTGTTGAAACTGTTGTTGTTGTTGTAATTGTTGTTGTTGTAGTCTCCATTGATCCATTTCCTCTTTAGGTGTCAATTGTCGAAATATAGGTTGTTGATTTGTTACCATTCTTTGAGGTGGATTTGTATTCTGTAACTGTTGTTGTTGTTTAAATAGTGAGGCAAAGTCATTATCATTTCTTAGTTCATTTAAAAATAGATTATTCTGTAACATGTTGGCAAGTACTTCATCTTGTTCAATTTGTTGTTGATCCTTTTCTATAGTATCTATATTATTTATAGGTTTCTCACCATTCATTTCCAGTAATACATCTATTGTCATTTCCATGTTACCTTTGTTCTGTCTAAGTACTAATTCTATAATATCTTTATCAAACCCATGAAACATGGATTGTATTGATTCAATTGCTTCATTAAAAGGTACACTCATTCTCTAAATGTGTTGTATACTCTATTTGTGTCTCTACTTGTACACACTCTCTACACAAATTTAAATTAATTAAAAAAATAAAAAAAGTTTGAATTTTCCTTTTTCTTTCAGATCGAAGAATTTGTTTTATAAAACATTTAAATTATACTACAATTATTATTTATTTGTAATGGTATCATTTTTATCCAAATTTTAATTTAAGAGATAGAGAAATTACATCCACTATACCAATTTATATAAAATCAAAAAAAAAAGACATCAAATGGCATTAAATTGGAATGATTTGTTATCCTATGAAACTGTAAAGATTGTCAGAATTAGGAATTGGAGACTTGGAATATTACATTTGGCTTTTATTTTTATGATTGTTGTTTATATACTGGTTGGTACTATTCTTTTACAGAAAAGATATCTTTTAATAGAGACACCTATAGGAACTGTAAGAAACAGTTTAATGAAACCTCAAAATGTGTCAACTGTATCACCACCTTATTGTCTACCGACTCTGGAGTATAATGGATTTCCAAATAAGGAATGCGAGTATTGGGATGAGATAATGGTACAGTACCCACCAAGTTCAGAGTCATCACTGTTTGTGACGACTAGAGTGACTTCTTCTGAACAGGCTACTTCGAATTGCAGTTTGAAATCACCTACATGTACGTGGAATACCACTGCAGAGTCTAGTATTTATATAGGTAATTTGAATAACTTTACAGTGTTATTAGATCACACTATGTCAGCACCAGATTTTAATGTGCAATTTAATGCAAAACAACTTCCTGGAATGTTATTGGACAGTAATGGAAAGGAAATGCGAAATCTACAACCACCAAATGTCATAGGACAACAAGATAAAGATGATATATTGACTATTGATACTATACTTCAAGCTGCTGGTATACAGACTCTAGATGCACCAGGTGAATCCAATAGTTCAAGATCACTAAGAGATGATGGTTTGCTACTATTTTTATTTATAAGTTACTCGAATATCTATACGTACAGTACCAACAAGTACAGGTACACCTATGAATTTGCATTGATACCTGATAGTAAATATAAAGTAATTGAACCTATTTACACCTATGATACCTCACATCGAGTGATATTCAATAGACATGGTATACAGATATTTATAGTTCAAACTGGCACTCTAGGTAGATTTGATTTTCAAACTATGTTAATTACATTTGTTGGTGGTATTGGACTAGTAACAGTAGCCTCTGTCATTGTAGATATCATTCTCCTTAGAATTCTACCAAAAAGACAAGATTACCAAAAATTAAAATATCAAGATTCTGTTGATCATGATCAGAATCAACAAGAATTAGACTATGAACCTATTGACTAACTAAAATACCTTCTTTAATTCAATGTACAGAACTATCAAAATGAATTATATTAATTCATTAAATTATATCATTATTAATTCTCCTCATAATTAAATTATTCATTATTTTTTTAAATTTTCTTGAATATTTGAGGTTTAAACTTAATAGACCATTCTTAATGAAGATAACAATACATTATTAATTATCAAATTCATTTATTATATTGAGGTCATTTTTGGTAGTCTTGAAATTACAGAAGATAATGTCACATTTTCTGATTTTTCTAATCTATTTTGTACCTCATAATTTGAAACTATAATTGCTGAATTATTCTCTAAAACTAAACCTCCCATAACCATTTCATCTAATATATAATGTACTTTATCAATATGAAATATTAAATCTAATTCACAAACATTTTCAAAACCTATAGTATATTTAATTGTATTAGAATAATGTACAATATCTATATAATTGAATTAAAAAAAGGATAATTACATTTATCTAAAGATTCAACAAAAGTTTGAATCAAGTCTATAATTGATAATTCAGATTCAGATGAATCCACACAGAATATAAAGTAAAGTGTTGCATAATGTCTATATATTAATTTGGTATCTTTATCAAATATTGTGCTTTCATTACCAATTTCTAAAAAGTTACATTGTTGATCTGATCTTTTTGAAATTAATAAAAACACTTCTCTTATAATAGTTTGTTGTTGTTCTATAGTCTATATATATTATAAACAATGTTGCATATATTAATATAAAAAAGAAACATAATTTAACTATATCAAGGTTTTAATATTCATACCATCGATTCATAGAATTTCATTAATCTAGCTTTACCATGATTATTTATAATTAAAATAGATTTAATCATATTTGTGTGCGTGTTTGTTAATAAGAAGATTAGGATTTTTAAATAAAAAATTTGATTCAAATTTTCAAAACTTAATTTTTTTTTTTTTTTTTTTCATTCGAAATTTTTTTTTGATCATCATTTAGTGTAGGAAAAGAAATCAAACTACAAAGATGAATAGATTAACTACTTCCAATTTATTTAAATCAATTTCAAAATTAAGTTTAAATAATGTCACCAGTAGCAATCAAATAATTAGAAATTTTCATTCATCTACACAAACAATGGTAAGTTTTTTTAGGGAAATTTCCTTCTAGTTCAAATAAATTTGGTATTGAAAAAGAGATAAATTTAAAAATTGAAATTTCCCTTTCTAAAAACAAATTCATTATAAAGAATAATATAATATTAATAATTATAATAATGTGGGGGTGTGATAATAATAAATAGATGTTTGAAAAGATTTTAATTGCAAATCGTGGTGAAATTGCATGTAGAGTTATTAACACCTGTAAAAAGATGGGTATTAAGACAGTTGCCATCTATTCAGATGTAGATAAACTAGCAAAACATGTTAAAGAGGCAGATGAATCAGTATGTGTTGGAACAGCACCAACATCAGAATCCTATCTAAACATTCCAGCAGTTATAGAGGCAATTAAACAAACTGGAGCACAAGCAGTTCATCCAGGTTATGGTTTCCTCAGTGAGAACTCAAAGTTTGTAAAGGAACTTGAGAATATTGGAGTTACATTTATCGGACCAGGATCCTATGCCATGCATGCATTGGGAGACAAGATTGAGTCCAAAAAGATTGCTAAAGCTGCTGGTGTCTCTGTGGTACCAGGTTTCATTGGAGAGGTTGAAGGTATTGACCAAGTACTAAAGATTGCCAATGAGATTGGTTACCCTGTAATGGTTAAAGCCTCTGCAGGTGGTGGTGGTAAAGGTATGAGAGTTTGCAGAAACGATGAAGAAGTTAAAATTGGTTACAGACTCTCAAGACAAGAGGCTAAATCTTCTTTTGGTGATGACAGAATGCTCATTGAAAAGTACATTGAAGCTGGTAGACATATTGAAATTCAAGTACTCTCTGATGGTGAGAATCCATTGTATTTCCCAGAGAGAGAATGTTCAATTCAAAGACGTAACCAAAAGGTTATCGAAGAGGCACCTTCACCATTCCTCACTGAAGAAGTTCGTGAGAAGATGGGTAAAGAAGCTGCAAGTCTTTGTAAAGCCGTTGGATACAAATCAGCAGGTACTGTTGAGTTTTTGGTAGACCATGAACAAAACCATTACTTTTTGGAGATGAATACTCGTTTGCAAGTCGAACATCCAATCACTGAAGAAATCACCAAACAAGATCTCGTAGAACACATGATTCGTATTGCCTATGGAGAGAAATTGAAACTTAAACAAGAAGATATCAAAATTCACGGTTGGGCTATGGAAACTAGAGTCTACGCTGAGGATCCATACAGAAATTTCTTGCCTTCCATTGGAAGAATCAAGAAGTACATTAGACCATCTGGACAAGGTGTTCGTATCGATGGTGGTATTTTCGAAGGTGCTGAGATCTCAACTTACTATGATCCATTGATTAGTAAACTTATCACCTGGGCTCAAGACAGAAAGACTGCAATCACTAAAATGAAGAGAGCTTTAGATGAGTACTACATTAAAGGTGTCAATCACAATGTTCCTTTCCTTCGTGATGTCATGGAAAATCAAGATTTCCTTGAAGGTAACTTTGATACTAAATTCATTCCAAATGAGTATCCAGAAGGTTTCCAAGGTTACAAGTTTACCAGTAAACAAGTTGAGACTGTATCCATCTGTGCTGCAATCTTGCGTCAGATTGAACAACACAAGGCTCTCACCAATAACCTAAACAGAGTTAGAAATGAAGCTGTAGTTCCAGATGAGATTTTTGTTGTACAAGTTGACAAGGTCAGACACGTCATTCGTCTAACTGCTAAAGAAGATGGTAATGAAGATCAATCCACCTACGTTATCCAATTTGTAGACGAAGAGAAACAATCTATAATCAAAGAGGTTGAAGTTCAATTAAGTGACATATCCAATGAATTTATTAAATTGACAATCAATAAGGCTGTCCACAGATTCCAACTCCACAGTTACGGTACTCATACTTACACTCTACAATATCACGGTACCAAGATTAACGCTATCGTTCGTTCACCAGAAGAAGATTTACTCTTTAAATACATGCCAGAAAAGAAAACTATTGATTCTTCCAATGCTCTCCTTTCTCCAATGCCAGGTACCATCAATAGTGTTGCCATCAAAGTCGGTGATAAAGTTGTTCTAGGTCAAGAATTATGTATTGTTGAAGCTATGAAAATGCAAAATGTACTCAGAGCTCCAAGAGACTGTGAAATTAAATCAGTAAATATTAAACCTGGTCAAGTTGTTGCTGTTGATGAATTATTAATTGATTTTAAATAAAAATATCCTATCTATATTAATGTTTTTTTCTAAAGTACACCATACCAACAACAGATTTGAAAAGGTTTGTCAGACGTCTGTATAAAATTATAGGAAATGAATAACCTGTTGCAAACCTGTATATAAAAAAAAATATGTGTTGTTCTTTCAAGAAACCCTATGATTTCTTAGGAGGGTAGTTTAAATACCTGATACACTAGAATAATTTAAATTTAGAATTTACTAGATAAATTGTTCAAGTGTATCGTGTATTTTCCCCCTTTTGGACTTGCAAATGCACCTCCACACTTTCAAAGGTTATACCATCATTAAAATTGAACTAGAATATGAAAAACTTTCAATATCTAGCAATTTCTTCTATGGCACATATGAGAGACTGAGTCTTTAATATCCTCTTCCACCCTCTTCTTATTATATTGGACTGCCATCCTAATTTGCGAATCCAAAACATTATCTTTCACCATTTCCCTTATTTCCTTGAACTTAATTGAAGTTAATCTTTTATCAATGTTGTGTAGATTAACTGGCATCTTTGGTGTGTACCCAATTAACAACTCTGATGGACTAAATCCTGTACTATTATTAACCTTGCAATTCCATGCCATTTGGAATAATTTCAGAACTGAACACCAGTTATTTTTCATAAGATCTTATATATGATATTATTGCATAATTTACTATTTCCGACAGACCATCTGATTGTGGATGAGCTGGGACTGACACTGCCATCTTTGTTCCCATAGCACTCATAATTTCCTTCCATACTTCAGACATGTATATCTATATTAAAAGATTTAAAAAAGCTTTTAAATCTTGAGAAAACTAGAAAAGAAGCATTAAGAGCTAAAAGTGCTCAAATTGAAGAGCTGAACCTCTTTTCCCGTTTTCTGATAAACATCCTTATTAAATCTAATGGTTATTTGCCATTCTTCCTCTGTTAAGACCATTTCTGGTAATCTTCTCATTACTGCACCTATATTAATGTCTACTTTCCCAAATATTAATATTTATTCTCTTCAATTTTTCTTTCCATTCTTTAATTTCTCTGATATCTATAATTTCTCTTGACTTGAAAGGCTATTCATCCATTCAATTCCTGTTAAGATAACACAATAATAATAACATTTCAAAAAATCATTACTTTTTTTTTTTAAAATTATCTTTTTAAAGTGATTATATTTAATATCTACTCACTCACTATTGATATCTGATTAGCCTTGGATGAATCTTATCACCATTCAGAGATTCAAATTGCTAAAAATTAAATTCATTTTTGGAAAAAATGTGTGAAATGTGGGTTGATGATATAAATAACACCTTTTAAAAGTTAAATGAAAAAATTTATAAATTTAGTATAGTGGTTTTGAAACTATTGTAATAATAAAATGAGTGGAAAATCAAATTATATTCAAGTAAATAAAGATAAAAGAGTTGATGTTACAAAACTAGCATGTCTCAGTAGATCGAAGTCAAAAGAACATATATCATTGTCACCAAATTTAAGAATTGCAACTTTAAGATCACAAAATGTAAAGAAATTAGATAAATTCTCAAATATGGATGATTGTCAAGTTGACAACTCTGATAATTTAAATAGAGTTGAAAGTTGTCATTATCTTGAACCTAGAAAATCACAAGATGAATTATGGATCAAAGGAAGAATTCAGAATAAACCTGTAATTCATAAAAAGTACTGTAAAGGTGTATCTATTATGTTCTTGAAGGAACCTTATAAAGGTTTTATTGATCACATAAATGGATTCTTTAAGTATACCGAAACTCTTAGAATGCCCCAAGATTTCAGTGAGTCTAATAAGATTGATATGTATAGTAAAGATATGGTATTTATGAAACTTTACTATACATTTATATACCTTGAAACTACAATCAACAGCAAGACAGCAATGATTATTGGTAGCTATAGAATCTATCATAGTAATGGTTTGGTTAGTCAAGATTTCTGTAAACTTCATTACTATAGAAACTATCAAGCATTCAATCTATATCTACAAGCATGTCGCCAACCTAATACCTATAAACCCACATTCTCATTTGTCCAACTTCTCTTCAAAGATTCAACTCATGATCACAATGGTGAACCAATTAAATTAATAGATACTGATTTCTAAATAATAATAATAACCTAGATAATAACTAAATTGTATATAATATTTTGTAAATAAATTTATTTTTTTTAATTTTCAAATTTAGAATAATAAAATTGAAATGAGCAATAAAATAATGAATAGAGTTGATGATACTGATGTAATGGTAGCTGATGAATGATGGGTGGTGGTTGATGATGTTGAGGAGGATTCTTGGGATGATTCACTTCCGATAGTTGTAACTGTAGTGGTACTGCTTGGTGTAGTTGTAGGTTCCTTGGAACCTTCTACTGAGTTTTTTGGAGCAAGAATAAAGCTTACATTATCAATACAGAATCTAACATTTTCATCATCTTCATTTCCAAAAGATATGGAGTGTTCAATTGATGAATGTTTGATATCAGTGAAATTCATGGACAATTGTGTCCATTGACCATTAATGGTTTTGTTGACTGGTGTCCACCATGATTCTTGATGGAAATAGAATCTGAATCCATTCCAGTCTCTCTCAGAACGAATATTGAATTTGATACCACTGAAATATTCCAATTGGAAGTTACCAGCTCTTGAGATGGTTAGAGATGACTTTGCTCCAACTAAAGTTACACAAAATGCAGCTTTTCCACTTGCTGGATTACTCTCGTCAGTTTCATTTAGGAAACGGTAGTCTTTGGATGAGTAATAGTCCCAACCTTCTGCAAGTGAGTCTGTGTATATAACAGATGGAGTCTGTGATAAAAGACATTGTTTGGGTGATCCTGGTACTAAGTTCTCTGGAACTTTAAAATTAGAGGAAAAAGAGAAGATATCTAGTTTCTTGAGAGTGTTCATTGTGTACATGACAGAGGATCCATATTGGGAGACTACTGTAATGTTAATTGGGAATACAATTTGACTACCTCCATTTGCCCATACAAATTTTGCAGAGTTTTGTCTGATCATAGGTTCGGGTTTTGACATATTTTGACCTTGGATGGATACCTGACTGATACCAACTTCATTGTTAAATACTAACAATTTCAAATAGAAGCTATTGGAGTCATTTGAGAATTGTCCTTTTAGAGATCCAGTGGAATCACAAGATACCTTTCTGAAACCAGCATCATGAATTACAGGATTGGAAGCATCAGAGATCTTTGAGAATGCCTCTGGGGTCAACATAAAGAATGGGGAGTCACTTGGACATGTTCCTTTAGAACAAAAGTTTACAGCTCTAACAGTTACAGATTTACCATTGCTGCCAGTAACCTCAAAACAGTCACCACATTTTGAACCTTGTTGATAAAAGTATTCATTGAGAGTACAAGTCATCTTTGAGGCACCAGTTTTACTATTCCATGCACCGTATTCACATGATCCACCTTCTAATATATCACCTTGTTCTACTTGTGCTGACATACATGTTGACAGAGGTACATTCTCACTCTTCAAACCCAATACAAACAGTAACTGAATCAATACAATTGATTTAATAATCAATGTTCTTCTCATTCTATTTTCTACCTTTTACTACTTTATTTGTATAAATAAAATGATGGTTATTCATTTTTTTTCTATTGCTTTTATATTTAAATTTGTCAATCCATTTTGAAAATAATTTGAAACATTTCCATTTTTGAATTGTTTGTGATATTTTTCAATTTTTGATTTATTTGTGAGTGTGTTATAAAAAAAAAAGATACACACATCAAAAACAAATAATCTGTGTTATAAAAAATATTTCAAATATTTTTCAAAATGTAAATCACTTTGATCATTATGATTTTTGCTATCTATACCTTCATTCAAAATATTCAATACACAAATTTGGTATTTGGAATGTTATCATCAACACTCTTTTGAAAAATCTATTCAATTTCCATTGATACACTGAAAATATGATATAAGGTGTAATTTTTAAATAGATTGATTAAAAATTGATGAAAATGAAAAATGAAAATATTTTTAAAAAAATTTCGTTCGTTTTTTATTTATTTTTGATTATTTGATTGATTAAATCTAATCAAATACAATATATCTAAAAGATGGATGATATAGGATTTAGATATAATATGTTAAATTTCTTTTTAGAAGAAAAAGAAAAAGAGAGAATAGAAGAAGAGAAGAAAGTTGAGGAAGAAGCAAAACAAAAGGAAATTGATGAAAGAGAGAAAAAGATTAGAGAGAATAAAGAGAAACAAGCTGAAATTAAATTAAAGAAACAACAAGAGAGAGAGGAAGAATCTAAAACATTTCCAAAAGTTATTAGATTGTTTATTGGTAATTTGAATCCACAAGTTAACACTGAGGATATGAAACAATTGTTTTCAGTTTTAAAAGACACTGATGTTCAGTCTTTGGAGAAGATCTATGATGCTACTACTTCAGAGTACAAAGGATTTGGATATTGTAATGTACATTTTGGAACTATAGATGCATTTGAACAGTGTACAAAGTCTCTAGATAAAGCAAAATGGAAAGGGAGGGTAATATCAATTCAGAAATCGAAACCATCCTATTTGGTTAAATGGAACCAAGTACAGGAAGCTGAAAGACTTCAGTTAGAAAAGGAACAACAAGAAAGAGAACAAAAGGAAAAAGAAGAAAAAGAGAAATATGAAAAATGGAAATCTGATGAAATTGAGAAATGGAAAAAGAGATGGAGATTAGAGAGAAAGAAAATGTATGCTCTCTATGATCAATATTTAGAATATATAAAACAAAATCCACATCTTAGAAACACTATTAAAGATCAAAATAGTAAAAGTAATAATAGTGATTCAACAAATAGTAATAATAATAGATTACCTAGATTAGGTAGAGAATATTCATTTTTAAATAATTTATTAGATAACGAAGAGAATAATAATAATGGTAAAGAATCAACTGTAGATTTTGGTGATGATAATGATGAATATGAAGATGAGGACGAATATAATATACAAAAACCAACATCTTATGAAAATGATTACTCAAAATCAGCGAAAGCAAATATTACCAATAACTGGAATACCCAAAATTATGAAGATACCTACACAAAAGGAAATAATAATAATAAGAAATCACAACAATATGAGCAATCATATGAAGATCAATACAGTAATTATAATGATCAATATGATAATCAATATGAGGGTTATGGTGATGAAAATAATTATAATAATGATGGTGATGGTGAAGAAGGAAAACAGATTACCTATGATATTAAAAAACAATCAAAAGAGGAAGGTGAAAGAAAAAGATTGGAAGCTTTTAAAAAAAGAAATATGGAAAGAGATAGAATGGCTGCATCTGTTAGATCTACTTTAAGTTCAATGTCAAATGAAGTTGTAACATTTGACAGTGATGATGATACTCCAACTGTAAAAGTTTCAAATAACAATACAACTCAACAACAACAACAACAAGAAACTCACCAACCAAACACCTATACCAATAGTTGGAATAACCAAAACTATGAAGATACTTATGCAAAGGGTTATAACAATAATAATAGAAATAATAATAATAGTTGGAATAATAACAATCAGAATTACGAAGATACAACCTATGCAAAAGGTAATAATAGAAATACTTGGAATAATAATAACCAAAATTATGAAGATCAATATAGTAACAATACAAATAATAGTAGATATAATAATAATAACAACTCTTGGAATAATGAGAGCTATGAAGACTCTTATTCTAAAGGATATAATAATAAATTTAATAAGCACGATGATAATAATCAAGAAAAAGCATTAACTACTCCAGAGGAATCTGAAAGAAAGAGATTAGATGCTTTTAAAAAGAGAAGTATGGAGAAAGAGAGATTGGCAGCTGCTGTTAGAAATTCAACTAAAGTTGATGATGTTATCACTTTTGATAGTGATGATGATTCAAAACCAAAATCAAAAGTATCACTTGCCAATAATACTATGACTGAAATTACACCATTGCCTGTTGTTAAAAGAAAAGCAATACCTTGGAAAAAAGTACCTAGATATGATCCAAATCTAATGAATGCTGATGATTTGGAGATTTCAGTTGAACAACAAACACAAACATCAAAACCAAAAGAGTCAAAATCAAAATTAAAAGAAAAATCAGAAGAAATGAAAGTACCAGAACATAAACATGATGAACCAACAACAACAACAAAAACTGAAACAGAAATAACTCAACCAACAACAACAAAGAAAACTAAAAAAGTTGAAGTTAATACATCATGGAGATCACTGTTTAGTAAAAATCATCAAATTCAGAAAAAAGAAGAAACTTCACAACAATCAGAATTTAATATATTCTCAATTATTAAATCAACTGTTGATAATTCATCTTCTAAAGATAATCAAAAAAATAATAATAGTAGTAATGTTTTACCAAAATTTAGTATAGACTCAAATCAAGAAGATACTCTAATAATTAATCATAGTAATACAAATAATGGTGATAAAAAGCAATCAAATACATCTCAACCTAGTAAAGTATCAACTGGTACTTCATTTTTCAAATTGGATAAAAAAGAAAAAGTTAAAGAAGGTGACAATGAAGATGACGATGATTTCTGGGGTAACTCAAATATTAGTAACAAGAGAAAATTACAAATGAAAAAGGAACAAGAAAAGCAACAAGATTTTAAAAAGTTTAAATCTAAATAAAATTTGTAATAATTTAAAACATTTGGTTATAATCTTTTCTATTTTAAGGTATGGAAAGGGGGGTGTGATAAAAGGGTTTATTCAATCAATTCAATTGAAAGAATACCTTGTGGTTGATATGGATATGGTAATTGACCATAAGTGTTTTGTCTCATTTGTACACCAAGAGTTGGAAGAATTTGTGAGATTTGATAGATGTCATCTGGATGAGAATGAATGCAACCATGTGAATTTGGCATTGGCATGGATGGATTCCAATTTGGCCACTCACCAGTGTGTAATAGGATACCATCACGAATATTGGAAATGATGGTATAGGCATTACCTGTAAGACCTTGAACAGCTCTGTTAATTGGGTAAGGTCCAAATGAAACTGGATCTGGTTCTGGTGAATTGAAATCAAATAGCATTAGACCTGTTGGTGTACTACCGTCACCACAGAACTCATTCATTGCCAATCCAGTACTATTGTCCATTTGGCCATGTGTTCTAACTGTGAAATTCAATAAAACATTCATTTGATTGTCATAGAGGAATGCTGTAGTTTCAATAGATCTATTTTTAAATACTGGTACATAGACTTTGTATAAGAATCCTGGTGGAATCATACCATTGTCTTTGTATCCATCTGCAAGGTTATTCTCTAAAAGTATATTTGCAGTTTCAATATCTAAATTACCAGAATCATCACTATTATTAATCGAATATATAAAAATTGTTAATTATAATCAAGTTTTTTGTGATTCTAAATTTAAATTTTTTTAACCCTGGGGTGTGGGTATGTTAGTTAAATATAATCTTTACATTTGATTTAAACTTTGAAATTTGGATAATAAATAGGAAGTTGTTTGATCAAAGTTTCCAGATAATGCTACATTTTCAAAAGATCTAGAGAGTAATTGTTGTAGAATTATAATATCATTACCATTTAATGGTGGGTTTTTAACTACCAATTCTCTATAGAATGGACATGGAAATCCATCAGAAGATGATGAATCTTGAGAATAGACAACTGACAATATCAATAATAATAATACAGTGACAGTAGTAAACGATGACATTCTTTTTTTCTATAAATCAAAAATTTAAAAAAAAAAGAACTATTAGAAGATTTTTTTTTACTATTTTTTAAAATTTCCAGAGTCCTACACCAGATTTTTAGAATCCCAATTTAATTAAATTTAATAGAGAATAAATTCGGGAGTTGTAAAACTCTGATCATCATAATAGATATTTAATTTTTTTTTTTTTCTATTTTACAAATCCTAAATTTCCTACTACTAATATACTCTTAAGATTATGTATTCAAAAACCAAAGAAGGACAAAGACTTCAAGATTCTCTATCTAGAAATTCTGATTGGAAAAAATGGTAATCTTTCAAATAATAATACAATAGCAATTTGAACTCAAATAATAAGTATATTAATGATAAAAATGAAAATTTAATTAGGGGTACTTATGTAGGAGATAGAGAATGGGGTACTGTTAGAGAAGATTACAGTGAAAATGGTGATCCATGGAGTTATTTTACACATGATCAAGCTAGAAGTAGAGCTTATAGATGGTCTGAAGATGCAATTGGTGGATTTTGTAATAGACATCAGAATATTTGTTTAGGTGTAGCATTTTGGAATGGAGTTGATCCAATTATAAAGGAAAGATATTTTGGATTGACAGGTCCAGAAGGTAACCATGGAGAAGATGTTAAAGAACATTATTTTTATATTGATAATTTACCAACTCATAGTTATGCTAAAATGTTGTACAAGTATCCAATGAATGAGTTTCCCTATGAACAATTGGTACAGGTAAACAGACAACGTAGTAGAGAAGAACAGGAATTTGAGTTGGAGGATACTGGTATCTTTGACAATGATGAGTATTTTGATTGTTTTATAGAATATGCTAAAGCAGATCAAGAAGATATATTATGTAAAGTTACTGTCTATAATAGATCATCAGATAAAAGTGCACCTATAACTGTTTTACCACATTTATGGTTTAGAAATACTTGGGCATGGGGTTACCACTCTGAAAAGGGAACTATTGAAAAATTAAAGGATAATACATTGTTAGCTGATGAGAAACATATAGGAAAGAGATATTATGCAGTTCAAGATGACAGTGGTGCTCCTATTGAATATTTGTTCACTGAGAATGACACAAATCATCAGAAACTATTCAATTGGCCTAATTCAAGTCCTTATGTTAAAGATGGTATCAATAATGCTGTGGTTAAAGGTTGGATGGATTGCGTCAATCCAGAACATAAAGGAACTAAAGCCGCTGCAAAATGCCATAAGGTTTTGAAACCTGGTGAGAGTTTTACTGTAAAAATTAGATTTTCCGATGCAGCTAATTCTCAGCCATTTTTGGATTTTGATAAGATTTTTAAAGATCGTTTAGAGGAGGCTGATGAATTCTATGAATCAATTCATCAGAATAAGTTAATGGAAATGGATGTAAAGAATATTCAAAGACAGGCTTTGGCAGGGTTACTATGGACTAAGCAATACTACCACTTTGGTGTGGACATGTGGAAGAAAGGTGACCCTAGTCATCCTAGAAAAGTTCCAGTAAAGAGACTTACCCATTGGGGACATTTCTATAGTAATGATGTTATATCCATGCCAGATAAATTTGAGTTTCCATTCCTTTGTACATGGGATCTTGGTATTCAAATGATACCAATGATGCTCATCGACTTGGAGTGGACTAAGCGTCAGTTGATATTGATTACTCGTGAATGGTATACACACAGTAATGGGCAATATGCTGCTTATGAATGGGATTTCTCGGATACCAATCCCCCAGTACACGCATGGGCTGCATTGGAAGTCTACCAATTCATTCTAAAGACAACCGGTGTCAAGGACATTGAATTCCTAGAAGAGATCTTCCATAAATCACTTCTAAACTTTACATGGTGGGTAAACAAAAAGGATATCTCCGGAAACAATTTATTTGAAGGTGGCTTCCTGGGTCTCGATAACATTGGTGTTTTTGATCGTTCTGCAAAGTTACCTGATGGACAAAGACTCTTACAAGCTGATGGTACATCTTGGATGGCATTCTACAGCGCAAATATGCTAAAGATCTCATTAATTCTCGCTAGAGAAAGACAGTCATATGAGGCCATTGCAACAAAGTTCCTTGAACATTACATTAGTATTGCAAAGAGTATTACATCAAAAAGCGGAGGATTATGGTCTGCCGAAGACGGATTCTTCTTTGACTCTATTGTCGGTGGAAACAATTGTAATTCCAGAAAAATCAAATTGTACACATTTGTAGGGTTAATTCCACTATATGCAACTGAGATTCTTGATGAGGAAACACTTAATGCCTTACCAAAGTTCAAAGATCGTTTGGACTGGTTTGTCAAGTATCGTCCAAATCTAGTTGCCAATGTAGCATCCTTTACAGCATTGGGTGAAAATAACTCTAGATTACTGGCTCTAGTTGACAAACATAAACTCGAACAAATTCTCAAAAAAATGGTGGATTGTGATTGGTTCCTTTCTGATAACGGGTTGAGATCACTCTCTAAATCACATGCAAATGAACCTTATAACTTCGGGTGTGGTACTAATACAGTTTCATACAATCCAGGTGAGAGTACCTCTGGTATGTTTGGTGGAAACTCAAATTGGACTGGACCTTGTTGGATACCTGTAAACTATATTATGATTCAATCACTTCGTACATTCTACCAATACTATGGTAACTCATTCCAAATTGAATATCCATCGGGATCTGGTAAACTATCAAATCTCAATGAGATTGCCAATGATTTGTCTCAACGTATTATTGGTATCTTTAAATTAGACAAGGAAAGCAACAAGAGAAAATGTACAGCCAAACACAGTGTCTATCAAAAAGATCATTGGAAAAATTACATTTTATTCAATGAATATTTCCATGGCGATAACGGTCAAGGTTTAGGAGCATCTCATCAAACTGGTTGGACAGCTTTAGTTGCTAAACTTATTCAAGAATTAAATTAACAAAAAAATAAAATATAATGAGGCAACCTTATTTAAAATTTTAAAATTGCAGAGTTCAACCAATATATTAAACAAATGATAAAAAAAAAGAAATAATAAAAAAAAAATTTCTCAAAATTTTATTATTATTATAAATGTCCACAGTTAATTGCAATTTTACCCAATCCTATTCATTTAGTTCATTACCTACTAAATGTGATACTCTTCTTAAAAAAAACAAAGAAATAATTTATCACTTTATGGTTGACAACTCAATTGTTAAATATCTTTTACAACAAACACCTACAAAAACAGAAATTTTACAGGAGCAATATATTGATAATAAAGACCTTAGTTTATTGAAAGATAACATCTGGGTTAAGTACCAAAATGGAAAGTTTATAGCTAAACAAATTCTTCAAGATAAGAGATTTACAAAAGTAAATACATTCAATGACAAAAAAGAAAAGATCAGGGAGTCTTTACATATTAATGAAAAAGAAGAAGTGATATATGCCAAATTCTCAGTTTCAAGATATTACTTTGAACTAGAACCTGATATATCCATGTATATTGATTGTGCTTTCTATGAACATTTTGGCATGCATGCATTATATGGAAGCGCAAAAACCAAAGCAAATAACTATAAAAACCTCCTTATTCTTTTTCAAAAATTTAATAACCCAAAGCCAGTTAAAAGTAAAATTATTCACTATATGGAAATTTCAAAAAAAAAATCAATTAACTTCTTCAATGAATGACTACAGTACTCCAGATATATTGCCTATTGACCCATTTTATTTTGCCTTTGCAAAAAAATAAACTAACATTATTTCCAATTTTATTTTGAATAATAAAATAAATAATCTATTTTAAACAGCACAGACAGATGCAAAAATCAATACTTTTTTGCATTCATTAAGATATCAATGAAGAAGAATATAGTCAATCTCTTGATCTAAGTTGGGTAACTGGTTGTACATCTCCATATTTTTTATTTAAATTTCAGTGCATAAAACAGGATTTGATAGACACTAAAACCAATTTCCAATCTATACAGGATATGTTTGGTACTTAAATGGTGTAGAAGCTATATAAGTATTAGAGACTGAGAAGAGATTACTTGTATACCTAAATCAACCCTATATGTTGATAGGTGGTCATTCTCAGAATCATATATCTTAGTTAGAATTTATTCATTGGAGCTCCATATTAGGAAAATATTCTGGATCTATAGATTGTACGAGCTTTAAAAGAAATAAATAAACTTTTCTTTGTAAGATATACTCTCAAAATCAATCTTTTTATTATTATTTTAATAATTATTTAATGTTTATTATTTTTTTGCACTTGGTTTTTATATATTAGATTACCCAAAAGTGTTTAGTGTATTTTTTGTTTTTTTTTTTAAAGAAATGAATAGGGATAATAATAATACACAACCAACTTTTACCGATTTTGATATACCAAATGAACATTGGGACACTGAAGCAGTTCAAAAATGGTGTAAATTCATTGGAATACCTGAAAAGGATATGATAATTATTAGAAATTATAAGTTAGATGGATTTTGGTTAATATTTGAACACAAAAATGGAATTTTAGAAAAAGAATTAAAGGATATAGGTGTATCAATCCCTTCTTCGGTTAGAATTCTTGCAAAATTCTATCCACCACAAACACTAGGTTTGTAAACTAAACATCTATCACTAATCTAAACATTTATACTAATATTTTTTTTACATAAACTTTATAAAATTTAAACACCTGTTCAACCACACACAATAGGTACACAAGGAAAGCAAGGTATATAGATTAATTGTATAGTTTTTAGGTTTGGATTTGGTATACTAATATTTTTTTATAAGTAGGTAAATGGGAAAGTCCTCAAGATCTACTAAATTGGATGCTTAATAGATATGGAGCACCAAAACCTCCATTTAATAATACAGCCACTGAAATGCCTCTAATGGGGAGGGATAAGGTACTACAAGATATATATAATAAGGTATTAACTAGATACCAAATCTCAAACCGTCATAGAGAAAACCAACCTCTTTTGGTTATAGCAGGTGCACCAGGTATTGGGAAGACAAGGATTTTGCAACATATAGGAAAATATTTTCACACCAAAATTGAAAGCAAATTGCCTAAGCACCAAATTAATATCAATATATCCCTCGGAAATGCAAGCTCATGGGTTCATATTGAAGGTTCTAATCCAACTTTTGCATTATGTAAGAGAATTCTTCACAAATACTTTGCTGAAGGCCATCATGTCCCATATGAAAAATTTTGCTGTGAAATCGAATCGATGCTCAAAGAGACAATAACTTTTACATTCTGTTTTTCAGCTATACATGATCACCTCACCAGTTTAGATCCTACAATGCAAAATCAAGAATGTCTTATTAATTTTGGGATTGATGAATTTCAAAAGTGTTTATTCGATTCGAAGGATGTGGTACACCGAAGGTCAATTCTGAAAATGGTGATTCAATCAATCTCTGGTCTTCTAGTTCCTCCTCCAAATTCAAAGCAGCTCTTTTTCAACATAATATTTGCAGGTATCATTTTGGAGGATATCACATTTGTCATTGGGGAATCTTCCATTCCATACCACTTTATCCCATTACGTTTATTGAATCTAAATGAATACATGAAGATTTCAGAAACAATTTTAGGAACCCAAAAATTTAAGGATAATGATATCCAAAGAGCAATAAGATTTATGGGAGGATGGCCACGACCACTGGAAATCTTGTTTAACGTGATTCGCAATCATTTTGGTTCAAATACACTACCAATTAATTATAATACTACAGATTTATTAACTACAGTGGAGATAGATCTTAATCAAAGATATCCAGTTGCCATTATAGACGAAGATCTCTCGCCAAGTATCATAGCGTATTCTGTTACTCAAAAGGTCATTCGTCCCCAAGATAAACCTATAACGGTCATTCATCCTCAAGATCCAACTCTAATAAATGAACGTACATTTGATGACCTTCAATCTAATGGGCTTATCACTATTACATCGGACAACAAAGTATTTTTGCCCCTCATTTTCTTGAGGAGATATACCAACGTATATAACCAATCACCACTCCTCAACAGTTTAAAATATCTCATTATTTTACTTGAAAAGAAATCAAGTTGGGAGGAATGGGAAAACTTTAACTGCTATCTTGAAACAATCAAAAATCAATCTCACCATTTACTTTCACTAATGTATAAATCCAAATCTTATTCGTTGGGGGAATACTATAGAAATGCTCTTTTTTTCCCACCTATTCTTGCCGATCTTACATTTTCAACTGAAGTTGAAACACTCTCAATGTGCTCCTTTCCAACAAATAGATGTCCTGAGAACTGTGATATAGATAAACAATGCCAAGTCGGAACCTCAATAATAAAGAACCCTCTTGTTGATATATTCTGCAATGCTAAAGTGGATATGGGTACAACTTATTTCCTTGGAAATTCCAAACACATTGATGGTTCAACAGCAACACTTAAAACAAAGGATTTTAACCTAAACAATTCTGTCAGAGCATCTGAACATATAGAGAAAAAAAATAGTAACAAGCAGCAGATTAAATTCATTCCTATCGTCTACTTAAATCATTTTATTACAACTCACATGATAGAAAATTTCGAAGACCAACTGAAAAAGAGTATAAATGAACCTAATATAACAGAGGCTATTATAGTATGTAGAGGCACAAAGAACATAAATAACAATGAAATTCAACCACATGATGGGTTCTACTACCCTTTTCAAGACTTTATATATAAACTAGAGGAATAAAAATATCAATACACTCAATCAAAGATTCATTCTATCTAATAACTGAATTGATAACATGTCAGACATGGAGTCTGTTTAGGTAACTATACCTTTATATAGAATACTAGACAAAGTTAGGTATATTTCTATATATAGAAATATGAAGAGATCTAGGATCCTCTCTTCAATATAATATATAATAAACATTGGCCATTATGGTTTGATATAAGTCTTTTAGTACGTCTAATACACATTGAATACTTTAAACTTATAACTATATAATCTATCCTTATATAACACTGTCTTACAATAACAACACTAAATCAAAACAATCAATCAAAACAATAAATTAAAACAATTCATTTTATCTTTAATTAATCTTTTGCTTTTTGCCTCTTCCGGGCCATCGTATTTAATTCGCCATTTAATCCTTTTGGTAAATACATTAACACAAAGATAGCAAGGTATTATTTTTGGTTAATAGATTATCTATCAGAAAACCAAAGGGGTAATAATATTGTTTCTTTTGAAAATTTAGTTATTAGATAATTAATATTTTGTTTGATTTGGTTGAGAGAGTATTTGAGGTATTTATCGTGGAATTATTGAAATTCGATGATAGTTCTGAAAGTTGAGATATTGATTTTATATTTTAAATATATATTAACTGAAATTAATATAAGAACAAAGAGTATTCTCAGTGAACATAGTGTTTAAATTATTCATGTACATTAACCTATTGATGCCATAGTTTGGAAAAATATTTACATTTAAAACTTAATAAAAGATTTTATATTTTTTTTCATTTTTTACACTAAATTCAAATTACAGATTACGAAAAATGACAACTGTTCAATTAAATCCATTGAAGGCAATTTCATCTATTGATGGTAGATATTGGAGTCAGTGTAGTAAGTTAAGTGAATTCTTTTCCGAGTACAGTTTAATTAAATACCGTGTCAAAGTTGAAGTTGAATACTTTATAGAGTTAACAAAGACTATTAAACCACTGGAACATTTGAATGACAAGGTACAACATGATAATCTAATAAAGATATATAATGATTTCACTGAGGATGATGCAAATACTATAAAGACAATAGAGAAGACTACCAACCACGATATCAAAGCTGTTGAATATTTCCTTAAAGATAAATTCAAGAATGCACCTTTCCTCTACACTGAACAGGTATCGGAGTTTATTCACTTTGGTCTGACTTCACAGGACATTAACAATACCTCTATCCCATTGTCTATAGTAGAGGCTGTAGAGAATATCCTCATTCCTACTATACACGAAAGTGTTTTATCACCATTGAAAGTCTTGGCAAGTCAGTGGAGACTTATACCCATGTTAGCACACACTCATGGTCAACCTGCAACCCCTACAACCGTAGGTAAAGAATTTCAAGTTTTTGTCGAAAGACTTGAATCTCAATTATCACAACTCACTCAAATACCCTTCGGATGTAAATTCGGAGGTGCAACGGGTAACCTTGCTGCACATCTAGTTTCCTATCCTCAACACGACTGGGTGGATTTCTCCAATAAATTTGTAAAAATCCTGCATCCCAAACTCTACCGTCAAAGATTTACCACACAAATTGAACACTATGACAACATAGCATCACTTCTCGACAGTTTCAAGAGAATCAATACCATTCTCATTGATTTTTGTAGAGATATTTGGACATATATTAGTATGGAGTATTTTGGTCAGAAAGTAGTTAAAGGTGAGATTGGGTCCTCTACTATGCCACATAAAGTCAATCCAATCGATTTTGAGAATGCTGAAGGTAACATGGGTATTGCTAATGCTCTCTTTGAACATTTATCATCTAAACTACCCATCAGTCGTCTACAAAGAGATCTCACTGATAGTACTGTTTTAAGAACTCTAGGTGTACCTTTTGGACACACTGTACTCTCTATGAAATCCATTCAAAGAGGTTTATCAAAACTCGTCTTAAATGAATCCAATATCCATAGAGATCTAGATAACAATTGGGCTGTCATTAGTGAGGCTATTCAAACTGTTCTCAGACGTGAAGGTTTCCCAAAACCTTATGAAGCTCTCAAAGAACTCACTCGTATCTCTGGTGAAAAGAAAATTACTCAAAATGATATTCACACTTTTATCGATACCCTAAATGTTTCTGACCAATTAAAATCCGAACTTAAACAAATTACTCCATTTAACTATATCGGTATAATACCTGAATTCTAATAATCCCATCAGTAAACCTATAAAACCCAAAAATAAAAAAATTTTTAAAAAAATAGGATCCTATTCACCTGAACCACTTAGTCATATAGGATTATCAGAAACCTACAGTTTTCATTTTTTTACAATTTTTTTTTTTTTGATTGTTTTTTATTTTATGAGATTTCAGTCTACTGATTTAGTTTAACAGTTAGACAAAAAATATATATTTTTTTCAAATAATTGTATTTTTATATATAATTCATAGTATTTATGGAGAATAATCAAAAAAGAATACTAGATAAAGGTATTGAAAGGATTATTAGATTTTTTATAAATAAGCAAATTGCACAATTTGCTCAACCTGTACAGAGAGATGAAATTGAAGCTAAAATCTCAGCTAATCCATCTGTAAAACTTTATAAAGTCGTATTGGACAGTGATAAACTAAATGAATCATTAAAAGGACTACCAATAAAATTTGGTATGATTCTAATAAATGAACTAGAAATCAATATACCAATATCCGATATCTTCAATTCACCAATACAATTTAAAATTAATGGTATTGAAATTGAAATTTTACCTGTAAATAATAATAACGATACTACAACATCAACAACAATACCATGTAATATTAAAAAATCAACATCACTATCCGAAGACGAATTAGAGGAAGAAGAAGAAGAAGAAGAAGAAGAAATTCAAGGTGAATCATTTAATAATAGATTTAATTTGAATTCTGATATACTTTCAAAACTTCAACAAATTGTAGACCACATTTTACACAATTCAAAAATTACATTATTAAATACTGCCATTTTCATCTACAGTAGTAACGATAAGAAAGATGATAATAGTGGTTTTCTAGAGATTAATATACATTCTTTAGATTTCTCCTTTGATAAAATTTCTACACTAATATCAGGGTCATCAATACCAGTTATACCAACATCACCTGATAAACCTACTACTACCTCTACTCCTATTCCAACTAGTCCACCATTAAATAACACACAAGATACCTATTTTAGTAAATTTGTAAAGAATCCAATATATAATCTACTAAGTCGTACAAGTGATTTGATTAGTAACCCATTAGAATCACTAAAGATTCTACCAAATATTGATAATTATCAGTATAGGTTACAATTTAAAATGAATAGACTCATTGTGGTATACCACAATAATAACAGTATAAATTCACCAGAGGTTCAGTTAAAATCATTATTCTCAACCAAAAAGGAATTGGATTATTCTCATTGTATCACTATAGATACTAATTTTGAAAATCTAATGAAAGTATCCTGTGACTTTACATCTATTGTAATGGGTGATATTGATAATCATCAAATTGATGGTCTTCAAAAGATTCTAAATAGCTTTAGTAATACACCTTCTCAACCACCACAACCACCAAACAACAATAATACCAGTAACAGTAAAGTAATTACACCAAAAGACATAGAAATCACTATTAAAATACCAAAGATTAGTTACTTTTTATACTTTCCTCTATTCTTTGGAATTCAACTACAAAAACCAAATTTGAAGCTACATTTACTTGCAGAGAGTATACAAATTAAACAATCTATACTTTATGATAGATCTTCAGCAGAGGTATTTAAAGAAGATTCTAAAGTTTCTCTATTAGATATATCAATGGAGAGAATGGATATTCATGTAAATAGTGGTGATAGTGGTTCTACAAAATATCTGTCATTTTGTATAAAGGATAAACCTCAATTTAAAATTGTCTCAAAATTCATAATGAATCAAATGTTTAATGATGTTGCTGGTGTACCTTTGGAGATGTTTAATGGCGATCCATTGGACTCAACCAACAAGTTCTTTTTCAGATTCCAAAATGAAGATTCACAATCTGATCAAGATAAGTTTCATTCTATACCCTATCAGGATAGTATTGATCCATCACCATTCACATTTGAGAAATCTAAAATTCTAAGTACCTCTATAACCTATTGTAATCTACCTGATCTCTATCTTTCAATGAAGAAATCCGATTACAATTGTATACTAAATTCTATTATTCTCTCACAAGAGAATCCAACTTCAACTTCAATATTTTTATTAAATTCAAAGAAATGTAAGATACTCCACTCACACAAACATTGTTATAAATATTAATATTATTTACATATCCTATCTATATCAGGTATAATTGAATTAATATATGACGAAGAGAATAGAATGGAAATGGATAATTATGGTGATAGTATTCATTCATTTCAAATTGAAGGAAAGAATATTAAATCCTATTCATGTTTTGGTTATCCAAATGAATTTCTAAAACTGAACTCAATGTATTCATTCTTGGTGATTGATGACTTTAAGACATTTGTAAATTATAATGATAGTCAAAGATCAATAGATTCAAGTAAAACTGAATTATTCTTTAGTAATAATCTATTTGATACTGATATTATAAAAGAAGATATAATTATAACAAATATGATTATTGATGATTATGATGATCAAAATCAAATTAATAATAATAATATTAATAATAATAGAAAGGATAATAATAATAATCAACAGCCAATAATGAAAATTGAAGAAATTAAAAAGGATAAAGATGAATTAAGTGTAGATGATTTTCAAGTATTTGAAGATTATTACCCAGAGAGAACATTGGTTACTATAAATCAGAGTAAACCTAAAAATAAGGAATTTATATATACATCATGCAAGAAAATAATTAATTCCTCTTCAACATCACAAATGGTAATCAGTGATATCTATTTTATACCATCAATGTATTTAATTAATCAATTCCTATATTGGATAAATACAAAATCTGATATATCTCAACCTGAATCTAATATTGATAGTAAAGATAAGAATAATAATAATATATCAATTGATAAAGATAATAGTAATCAAAATAATATAATAGAATTAGAGGAATTTTTAATACACTTTGGTGATAAGAAGAAATCTAATAATATAAGAGTCAGTTTAGAGAAATTGGTGATATTAAAGATTATGGAAAATGCAGGTGCTGAGACACTTCAGTTCTTGTTGTCTGGTATTAGAATATCATTGAAGGAACTGAGTTATAAGATTTCAGATTTCAAAACTATTGGTAACAGTTACAAGTCTAAGGATATTCAAATTCTGTTCAAGACGGAAAAGAATGAGTGTTCCAAAGTAGAAATTGTTAATCATTTCTATGAGGTTAATGCCACCAAAAGTGAATTTAAGATTCTTAAGCAACTGATACCAGAGTTTCTCGAGAGACTTTCTGATTTACTTGTACTAAAACCAGGTACTGCTCAATCGGACGCTGATACTCAAGGTAACCTCAACCAAATTAAAGAAACTATTATAGAATTGTCTAATAGTTTTAGAGATATTGAAATTAATATGGATGATGAATATGATCCTGATACTAGACCTTTTCAACGTAATCAACAACCTCAACCACAACAATCAAAGAAACCTGTAATGTCTTTTGTACTGTTTAAGATTATTGTAGTTGATTTTAGACTTAAACTAAGACTAAAGTCAGATGGACCAAATTCAAGTGAAAATATCACTCTTAGCACTAATATCTCTGAAATTGTACATTCAACCTATTTCATTGACAGAGATAGTCCAGAGAGACTGTATGATAGATCATTGGTTGTCAATATCTCTAAACTTCTAATTAAAGATAATGTATCAAAATACTATAAGAATATCATTGGACCTATTAGTCACCTAGAAAGAAAGGATATAGTAATCATTGGTGATGATAAAAATAATAATAATAATAATGATAAAGATATCAACGATCTAGATAGTGTTGGAAGTAGTGATAGTAGTGATATGGAATCTGATAAATCTAATGGTGAATTAGTACTATCATTAGTAATCTCATCAAGATCTGATAATTTCAATCGTACCTATTACAACAGTAAACTATACCTAACACCAATGTTCATCTCATTTCACCAAAAAACTCTAGATTATATAATTCAATTCTTATCTGAAATTGATAATAATAATCATCAACCTAATCAAAATAATAATAATGTAAAGAATAATAGTAACAGTAATAATAATAGTAATAATAATATATATTTTGATGAATTTGTTATATTACCAATTCATTTTAAAGTTGATTATAAACCATCATTGGAATTGACAAGTAAACATATATTTCAGTCTAATTCACATAGTTGGGTATTTGAAATGATACCATTGAATGAAACATCATTCAGATTACCAGAGATGGTGTATAGTAATATGTCAATGGATAAACTATATGAAACAGTTTCAAATGAATATTTACAATGTCTATTGGGAAGCAAAAATATGTTTAATCTGATAAGTGGTGTAGCACCTTTTAATCTAGGTATAAACGTTGGAAAATCAATTATAAAACTAATTAAAGAACCTATAAGAAATGTAAAAAACCAAGATGGAAACAACCCAATTGTTGGTATAGGTCGTGGACTAAGTCAAGCTATGATTACTATAACTGTAGAGCTATTGACTGCAACCTCAAAGATTACAGGTACAGCTTCAAAACTCTTGGAATTTGTAGAATATCCAAAATCAGGTCAACCACATTCGTCTCAGTGGGTGGACCAACCTGAAAACTTTACACAAGGTAGCTATTTGGCATTGAACAAGATCTATGATGGTCTTAAAAAAGGATTTACAAGTGTTGTTAATCCTATTCATTCCAATAGTGTTAAAAGTTTCATTGGATCTATTGTATGGATTGCTCCTGGTCTAATCATTAATCCAGCACTAGGTTTGACAAGATCACTCACTGTCTTCTCATTGGGTCTCAGAAATTCATTAGATTACACTAAAATTCAAAAAGATAAAAGAAAGTATATTGATAAACCAAAATTCCCTGTAAAAAAATTACAACCTCAACAACAGAATCATTTCAAATAAAATAATCAAACCCTCACATTTCCAATATTTTAAACCACGTCATCATAAAAACGAATTTTATATATTTTAATCAAAAAAACATGGGAAACAATGTGTTGTGAACTTTTGTAGATATCTTGATGCAATAAATTAACAGTTATATTACTAGTTCTTAAGTTTATTGCCACAAAACAAAAATCTCTTTTAAAATGTTTTAAATATCTAAAAAAAATAAAAATCTAAAACTAAAAACTTCAAAAATAAATAAACAAAATTTATCTTCAAATAATAATATATATAACACAAGTTTTACAATAGAAAAATAAAATAAGGTTCAAATCTATTATTTATATTTATATACATTTTTATATGTAAACAAAAATTCCCGCCTTTTTTAAATGTTTTATTTGAAACCACAAACGAAATTCAAAATCCAAAAAAATTTTTGATTTTTTTTTTTTAGTTAAGAAATTTTTTTTTTTTATTTCAATCACATTATTATTTTTTTTTTATCAAATATTATTTTTATTAATTTAGAAAATGAGAGAGATTGTTCATATTCAAGCCGGACAATGCGGTAATCAAATTGGTAGTAAATTTTGGGAAGTAATTTCTGAAGAACATGGTATTGATCAAGATGGTACTCATCGTGGAGGTGAGGATCTTCAATTGAAACGTTTACAATTGGAAAGAATCAATGTATACTATAATGAAGCTAGAGATGGTAAATATGTACCAAGATCAGTTTTGGTAGATTTGGAACCAGGTACAATGGATACTATTAGAGCCTCACCATACGGTAAATTATTCAGACCAGATAACTTTATCAATGGTCAATCTGGTGCCGGTAACAATTGGGCTAAAGGTCATTACACTGAAGGTGTTGAATTGGTTGAATCAGTTCTCGATGTTGTACGTAAAGAAGCTGAAGGTTGTGACTGTCTTCAAGGTTTCCAAGTTACTCACTCTATTGGTGGTGGTACAGGTTCTGGTATGGGTACCCTTTTGATTTCAAGAATCCGTGAAGAGTTCCCAGATCGTATGATGTGTACTTTCTCTGTTGTCCCATCTCCAAAAGTTTCACTTACTGTCGTCGAACCATACAATGCCACCCTCTCTGTACATCAATTGGTAGAAAATGCCGATGAGGTTATGTGTATTGATAATGAAGCTCTCCATGACATTTGTTTCCGTACTCTTAAATTAACTAACCCATCCTATGGTGATTTGAATAGATTGATCAGTTCTGTCATGTCTGGTATTACCTGTTGTCTCCGTTTCCCAGGTCAATTGAACTCTGATCTCCGTAAATTAGCTGTAAATTTAATTCCATTCCCACGTCTTCACTTCTTTTTGGTAGGTTTTGCTCCATTGACTTCAACCACCAACAGTTCTTACAATCGTGTCACTGTCTCTGAATTGACTCAACAAATGTTTGATGCCAAAAATATGATGGCTGCTTCTGACCCACGTAACGGTAAATACTTGACTGCCTCTGCTGTCTTTAGAGGTAAAATCTTCACCAAAGAAGTCGATGAACAAATGCACCAAATTCAAACTAAAAACTCAAGTTACTTTGTTGAATGGATTCCAAACAATATCAAATCTTCCATTTGTGATATCCCACCAAAAGGTTTACCAATGTCTGTAACCTTCATTGGTAACAACACTGCCATCCAAGATTTATTCAAACGTATCTCTCATCATTTCTCTGCAATGTTTAGACGTAAGGCTTTCTTGCATTGGTACACTTTGGAAGGTATGGAAGAATTAGAGTTCACTGAAGCCGAATCTAACATGAATGATTTGGTCTATGAATATCAACAATATACCTCTGATAACGGTGGTGATGATGTTGACAATGGTGAAGAAGGTGGTGAAGAACAAGAAGAACCACAAGAAGAAGAACAATAAACAATTCATTAGATTACTTATTTTATCCTATATTTAATATTTAAATAAAATTTTAAATATTTAAAATATTAATAATAATTCTTTTTGTATAAAGGAATAATTAGATAATATAGCTAGTAATTAAGAGTTTTGACCCTCTTAAATCCTAGGAAATAAAAAAAGAATATTCACATGTTTGAAGGTGGATCATCAAATAAAAAATTTATTTATAAAGTAGCATATTTAAGAGTATATCTCTTACTATAAACATAATGATAAAATAATGAAATTGCTACAATAATAAAAATAATACCACCAGTAACTCCAAGACCAATTTTTACTCCAATTGAAGTTGCATTATGCTTTTTACTTGATGAAGCAGATAAAGAAGAACTTGTTGACAAATCCCCTGAAGAATCA
Source organism: Tieghemostelium lacteum (assembly GCA_001606155.1). Lineage (NCBI taxonomy): Eukaryota > Evosea > Eumycetozoa > Dictyosteliales > Raperosteliaceae > Tieghemostelium > Tieghemostelium lacteum. Next base: position 240,192 of record LODT01000015.1, on the reverse strand, counting down.
GATGATGAGGTAATATTCGATATAGAAATTTCACATGAAAATGAAATATCACTAGGAATTTTTCCATTATTTTGTACTTTAATAGCTGGGGTAACATTTGATTGAGTTGTAAAGCTAAAATGGTGAATTGTTATATTATTTATATCATTATACAAAAAATGAGGAATAAATATTTTTTTATGAACCAAAAAATAACCTATAGTTATATCAAGTTCCTTATTGGTTGTATTGGAAGTGAGGTTAAATGATCCATCAATTTTTTGATTTCTGATAGTACTATCAATAGATGACCAAACAACATTCTCTTTTGGACCTATCATTATCAAGTTTGGAGGAATTGAGTTGCATAGAAGTTGTGATTGAAATATGTCTATAAATGAAAATATGAATATTAAAACAATTATTATTGGTTTCATTTTTAGATAATTTCAAATGAATATTAATTAAATATTTATTTAATTTGGATTATATATATTTCAAGTCTTTGAAAATTAAATCAAAATATCTAAAGATTCTTTTGAATACATCATAATATCTTAATCTAGAAAATTTATTTACAGTTAAACTTTTTAATTATACTAATTGAATACTAAAATTAAAAGGAGGATCAAATATTCAGGTTAATATTTTCTTTGGAAGTTTTATAATATAAAACTTGAATTAAGATCAAGGATTTAAAGCATCATAAGCTATTTAAAAGAGAATTTGGATATTTATTTTTAAAAATTAAGGAGTCCTGAATTTTTAAATTTTTTAAGATATAAACCATATGTTAAATATAAATTAAATGATTAAATTTCATTTGAACAATAGTCTACAATTAAATCAACAATAGTTTTAATTATTGTATATTCAAATTTAAATTGTTTATATTGTAAAATCTCTTGGAGGTATTGAAATATCAACTAAAGGTTCGAATTCAGTAAAAGTATTTTTAGATGGTCAATATGTGTTTCCAGTTTTTCAACCACAACAGGCTCATCATCGGGAGGAATTTCAACCTCCGTTACAACAAGCGTAACTGTATCTACAACTCATCCACTACAAGAAGTTCAACAGCAAATTGAAGTAGTTCGAGCTATATTATTTATAAATATTGCTTTGCGTTATTCTACCATTATGTCTACAAGAAGAGAACCCGTCACCACTATTCATCTTTGTAAAATTTCTTCTTTTGGAAAATTTTATGAAAAATCAATTACATTAAAAGTGATATTAGAATAGAGTATCAACTCTTCTTTTGTAATAGTGATTTGATAAATTGATCAACTATCACTTCAAAACTCCTTATTTATCAGATTTGGTGCCTGGGATTTAAATAATTATTTTTTAAATGAAGAAAAAAAAAAAATTAAAAATATGAATACTCGTTTGATACTTCTTTGAATCTTTTCATTTTACTAAAATAAAAATATCTTTCTTTTACATTTTTGTGTTTAGTTTAGTTAAACTTTTTTTATATTTGCATCTGATTATTTATTTATCTATAGATTATATAAACATGTACAAACTATTCTCTATTTTATTAATTTTATTGGTTAGTTACAACAGTTTCACACATGCCTATTTGGGTATTGATATTAGTTCAGATATTGCTTCAGGTGTAAGTGACTCCGATTGGCAATGTCTAGCCAAAAGCAACCAAAGAGTAATTATTCAAGGTTGGTCCGGTGGCTATGGTCTAAACAACCAATTGGCATCTGAAATTCAAGCTGCTCAACAAGCTGGTTTCCAACATGTAGATATTTATATGTTTTTATGTAATCAAGTAAGTGAAAGTTTAAAACAATCTACATTTTTAAAAACTTAATAATTAATTCATTTTGATAATATAATTAAAAAAGTGTTCGGGATGTGTACCAGCAAGTGATCCAATTAAAACAATGGCAAGTTATATTCAAACTAATTCTTTAGCCTATGGTACTATTTGGATTGATGTTGAACAATGTAGTCAATGTTGGGGATCAACATCTGATAATGCACAATATGTAGTTTCATCAGTTCAAGCTGGTTCGTCTGCTGGTTTAAATATGGGTGTTTATTCATCTGAAGGTGAATGGAGTCAAACTGTTGGTAGTTTAAGTTCATTAAACAACTATCCATTATGGTATGCTCACTATGATGGTAATCCAAACTTTGGTGACTCATCTTTCTATCAATTTGGAGGTTGGTCTTCACCATCTATGAAACAATATTCGTATGTATAAATTTATATAATTTAATTTTTTTTTCTATATATATTAATAATTTCCATTATTAGTGGTACTGGTAATCAATGTGGTATCAGTGTTGATTTAGATTATTATGAATCTGTTACTACTTCAACTTCATCTTCATCTTCCTCAACAACTGGTCCATCTTCAACTGGTAAACATACATCTGGTCCATCCTCATCTGGTCCATCCTCATCTGGTCCACACTCATCTGGTCCATCCTCATCTGGTCCACACTCATCTGGTCCATCCTCATCTGGTCCATCCTCATCTGGTCCATCTTCCTCTGGACCATCATCAACTGGTAAACATTCATCTGGTCCATCCTCATCTGGCCCATCATCATCTGGCCCAGCTTCTTCTTCATCATCACCAACAACATCAGCTACATCAGCTACATCTTCACAACCAGTTACATCATCATCACAACCATTTACATCAGCTACATCAGCTACATCATCTCAACCAGTTACATCATCATCACAACCATTTACATCAGCTACATCATCCCAACCAGCTACATCATCATCACAACCATTTACATCCGCTACATCAGCAACTTCATCACAACCATTCTCATCAGCAACTTCATCACAACCACAAACATCAACTTCTGCAACCTCATCACAACCATTCTCATCAGCAACTTCATCACAACCATTTTCATCAGCAACTTCATCTCAACCCCAGACATCAACCTCCGCAACTTCATCACAACCATTTTCATCATCAACATCAGCTACATCAGCAACTGGATCAAGCTATGATAGTTCATCATCAACATCAGCAACTGGATCAAGTTACTACGATTCATCATCTACCTCAGCTACAGGTAACTCTGATAGCTATTCAGGATATTCAACAGCTTATTCATCAGACTCAACTTCAGATTCAGGAACAACTTCAGGTTACAGTGCAACAAGTTCAACTACATGGACTACAACTTGGAAATTTTTTTAAATAATAAGAATATAATTATTAAAGTTTAAAAATTTTAACAAATAATAATTATTGGATTTTCATTATATAACAATATATTGATATTAATAATGAATAAATTTATTTTTTAGTATATTATCAAACCTAAGACTTGATATTCTAAAGGAATTTAAATATAGGTAATTATTACTGATTGCTTCATTTAATTGATCCACTAGAAAAGTTTGTTGATCAAGTAGAGTTTGCACTATTGGATGTTGTATATTTATATAATTGAATTGTTTTAGGTTTACTAGTTGAATTAGAAATTGAAGATACTCTTGTTGTGTGAATAGAGAAATTTCACTTATAATTGAAATATCATTAATGGAGAGTTTTGTCAATGAAGGTAATTGTTGGTTAATAAAAAGTTGTTTCCACACTTCTGTATCCCAATATTTACAAATATCAATATGTAGATGATTAATTTGTGGGTTTGCAAATATAAATTTATAAAGTTCCAATAGAGATTGCTTGTCGTCTATTCTTATGATTTCGAGAGACTTTAGTTCTGGTAGATTAATACCCATTAATGAACCTGATGATATATGGTCCTTGGTAAGAGATATTATTAATGTTTGACATTTGGGGTGAAATTGATTGACATTTGATATTTGGTTGGGGTGATTGATACGAAAACTGACAAGAGAGCTAGGTGCAGCCCATGGAATATTACAAATATAGGTTTTATTTGTATTTCCTTCTAGAATTAGTGATTTCAAATTTCGATTTGATAGTGGATCTAAATTCTTTGCTTGTATTTTTCCAATATCCCCTTTGTAAATTAGTGATTTTAGATACTGATTGCCATTGATTAGTTTAATTAAACTTGATAGGGAGACCATGGTATTATCTCTTACTGAAATGGATTCCAATGATGAATTGGCAAGAGAATTTTCAAAGAGTGGATCGAGATTAGCTCTTATATCCTCTAGACCAATGTGACCAAGATATAATGTTTTCAGTTGCTTAGTTTGTAGAATGAACTCATTTAGGTGAGGTAATGAAACTTTGATACCTTGTAAATAGAGATTCTTTAGTTTTGGTAGATATTGACTACCAATCACTTGTAAATCTGTAATAAAAGGACCATCCATAGAACCTTTCGAAAGAAATAGTTCCTCTAGATTGGGTAGTTTCATCAGAGACTCTGTGAAATGTGTCAATGAAACCCTATTACGATTCATACTAGTAAGAAAAATTAAATTTAGTTTTCTAACTGATGGTAATTGAGATACATTTGGAAATAGATGATTAATTCTCTGTATATCATCATCTAATCTACTAGTTCTTATAGTAATTTCCAACTCTTTTAAAGAGGGTAAATGTCTAAGTGGTTTGTGTAGAATGGAGAGATCATGTAACTCTAAACTCTCTATATGCTCTTCAACTGATTTGGCTTGGTTTTGATTTATAGTTTCATCATAATATATATTAATGAATCTACTATTTAATGCCAAATCTATCTGTAACCCATGTTTATTTTCTAAATCCAATAACACGTGATAATTTCTCCTGTTAGATATTGAAATCCTATGATTTCTAATCTTTTGAGCTATATGATACCATTCCCAGCAAACTAATGAAATTTTATTCATAAATAATAAATAATTTGGTAAATTATTTGTAAATTTTAATATTTCAATTATTAAATATTTTGGAATTATTGTCATTATTATAATAACAATAAATCTTTATCTGAGTTCAAAAAAAAATTATAATAAAAAAATATTGTCAGATTAGAAACCTGTATATTGATAATTAGTTTGGTTAAATTTATTTTAAAGATTTAACAGATTTTTCAGCAGCATCATCCAAATCATTAGCAGTAACAATATTTAGACCAGAATCTTGTAAAATTTTCTTACCCAATTGAACATTGGTGCCTTCAAGACGAACGACTAATGGAATTTTAAGACCTACTTGTTTACAAGCAGCAACGATACCAGAGGCAATGATATCACATTTCATAATACCACCAAAAATATTGACAAGGATACATTTTACTCTTGGATCTTTTGTGAGGATTTTAAAGGCTTCAGTGACAGCAGTTTCATTTGCACCACCACCAACATCCAAAAAGTTAGCAGGGATACCACCTTTTAGTTTAATGATATCCATAGTTGCCATTGCCAAACCAGCACCATTAACCATACAACCAATGTTACCATCCAAACCGATATAATTGAGACCAAATTTAGAGGCTTCTACTTCTCTTGGATCCTCTTCACCAAAATCTCTCATAGCAAAAATCTCTTTTTGACGGAAATAGGCATTGTCATCAAAATTGATTTTAGCATCCATAGCATAGATTTTGTTATCGGTAGTCTCTGCGAATGGATTGATTTCAACTTGAGTTGCATCCGATTTGACAAAGAGATCGTAGAGAGATGCCATTTGATCTTGAGCCTCTTTAACCTTTGCACCTGTGAATCCTAATTTCTCTGCTAATCTCTTTGTTTGTTCTGGTTTGATGCCTTTAAAGATATCAATTGGTTCCTTAAAGATGAGATCTGGGGTCTCTTCAGCAACCTGTTCGATATCAACACCACCTTTTGGTGAGGCAATCATAACAGGTCCACCATATTTACGGTCCATAACAATGGCAAAATACAATTCTCTCTTTGGATCTACAGACTCTGCAATCATTACATGATTTACTTTGGTACCTTCTTTGGTAGTTTGTTTAGTTACCAAATGTTTATTTAACATTTCCTTACTGAGTCTTTCAGCTTCCTCACCAGTTTTACAAAGATGTACACCACCTTTGAATCCTGTTTCAATAAATGTACCTTTACCTCTACCACCTGCATGAACTTGTGCTTTAACTACCAATTCTTTGGCATTCAATTCCTTAACTGCTTTAATTGCCTCTTGTGATTGACTGATAACTCTCCATTTTTGTGTATTAACACCATATTTATCCATTAATCCTTTACTTTGATATTCATGAAGATTTAAATGTCTAACTTGATAGTTAGCACTATTAAATTTTAAAAATCCCTAAAATATATGAATTAGTTAGAATATATGAATAATCAATTGTATTATTAGCTTAAATTATAATAAATACAATAGTTTGAGTTATAGGAATACGAGTTCTAATAAAATGTGACATTGTGTGTTCAAATTTTACAAAAAAAAAAATTTTTTTTGTAGTAAATTATTGATCATCAATTTTATTTTAAGATATTTATTTTTTATACAATCAATCTTTGAAATTGTTATAATTTTATTCATTTATATTTCTAACATTTAATTCAACATTACTATTTTCAATAGCTTTCAATTGTTGATGTTTTTTCATACTTTTGTAGGTAAAGATGGAAATACCTACTAGAACTACAGCACCGACAGAAGCAACAGAAGCTATTAGAGGAGTTTTCCAATTATCTTTGTCAAGTGCAATATTTTGACATTGATTATTAATTTTTTGAATACCAAAATTTACTTGAGTTTCAAAGTTATCATTATGAATGACTTGACTGATGACTTTGTATTGGTAGCCATTGGTTACATCTGTAGATGGGTTAACCATTGGATCAGTATCAAATACAGTCATTGATGTTTTTTGAATTAGTTTATAATCATTTTGCCAGACTCTTTGTGAGAATTTTGAATTAAATATAGTCTCGGCATTCAATAGATTGTAGTATTGTTTGTTATCAGTTTCAACTAGGAATTGACCTCCACATGGGTCATCTGGATCAGACTGATTTTCTTGAACTGATGGACTGTATTGTAAGAGGTAGATAATCTCAGATCTTGAAATATTTGCCGAGAAACTATGGAATTTTACATAATAGTTGGTAGAGTATGCATATGGTCTCATCTCTTGAACTGCATAGGATGTGGGTTCAGAATTCATTGTAAAGTTAATAGATAAATAAGTTTCAGAAGTTGGAGATTGTGATTGTAAATTAATATCAGAATACATTTGACCAAAATACGATTCAAAACGGTGATTATGGAATGATATGTTTGCAACTACGCTGGAATTGGAATCATACAATCTAATACCAAAAGGTCTAAAAGTATAGATATCAACATGATCATTAGTCATGGAAGTCTCACCCAAGAACACGTCATATACAGGTCTGATTTCAGGTGGAAGTACACTAACGGAACAATCAGCAGAACCATAACCAGTGAAGCAATTACACATTGCTAAATTTCTATTACATATACCTCTACCTGTACAGTTATTAGGACAATCCAGATTGGAATCATAAAAAAATATAGGACTATTAATTGAAAGTGCATCGGATTGAACATGGGTATTGAATACTAAGTCAATAGATAACGGATCATATGGAGTCTGAGGTACAATATCCGAATTGAATTTACATATAACTTTGGTCTCATCGATAACTTTGATATCAGTTGCATCTTCACCACCAACTTTAACAGATAGATTACCATTATTAACAATAAATCTTTCACCATAAATAGTCAGAGATGACATTCCACCAGATTGAATGACATCAGAGTACCCATTAACACTTGGAAAACCTCTATATGTAATATCTAGGAAATTGGTAGAATCTTGATTACCAACTTTAACTAAAAGTCTATAGGAAGTAGAAGCACCTTGAGGTAGAGTACAACCAATCTTACTATGTGGTACCACCATTACAATATTTGTACACTGAATATTTGAACCTTGTAAATAAACTTTTATATTTAAATGACTATCGCTGAGATCAATACCTTCAATTTCAATATAACTTCCATAAAATGGTAAAATATTTGGTACTACACTTAATAATCTTGGTCTATTATAATAAAATGATAAAGTATTTAAACTTCTAATACCCTCACCAAAATATGTTAAACTATAAAAAAGAATAAGTTAGTATCATTTTAAAATCTATTTGAGATAGTTTTTTGATAATTACTAAAATGGACCACCAAAACCAGATGGAATATTTATAAAGAAAATATCATATCTAAAAGGACTTTTTTCAACTAGGGTAACTGGAGTATCTTTGATTTTAAATTCAGAATTTGTAATTCTAGCATTTCTAACTTTTATACCAACAGTATTATTACCTTGATACCCACTAGTTGGTAAAACAAATGGTACTGAATCACCAATAGCATTATAATTTACAATTGAATCTTCAAATGATGGTACTATAAATAGAATAAATTATTAGTAAAAATTATTATTTTTAATTTGATATATATCAAAATTAAATATACAATACCATAACCACCAAATTCTAAAACGAAACCATGTAAATAGGAAGGAGGATCTCTATAAACTTGACCATTAGATAATTCCATTCTAACAAAATAATATGGATAATTTTGAAAATTTGGCCAAGTTGTAGTGTCATTATAATAAGCCTCTAATAATCTATCTTTAAAAGGACCACTACCAACAATAACTTTGTTATTTGCTTCCATACTTTCACAATTTAACCAAACACGTGCAGTTGGATTTAGACTTCTTATTAAACTATAAAGACCTCCACCATAATATGTTACACCATCAACTTGATTATAGAATCCAGTCATATATCCATTAAGACCTTGAATTTCAAATTTACTAGCTTTCTCATAAACATTAGAATGTTCAGTTTGTGATGATACTAATTTATATAATAATTTAGTATCTGGATTATCTAGTATTCGTTATTAAAAATAAAACAAAACACATATTAATAAATTTAATAAATCAATATAGATCTTTATAAAGATATACATACAAATTCCAACAGTATAAGATCTATATGAAATATTAGCAACTGAGATATAAAGTGGTAATGGGAAACCATTTATAAAAGTAGTTTTACATGCTATATAGGATTGAGAAGTATTATCTATAATACAAGGTACCTGACCACTTAGACCAAATTTAACATTGGCATTTATTAAACCATGACCATATATTTGAATACTATAAAATCCACCAGAAATGGCAGTTTGTGAAAAATATGCTGGTTTAGGTGCTAATTTTCCAAAAATTAAATTATTAATATTTGAATTATATGAGGAGATAATGGTTTAAAAAACATACGATTTGATTGATGAAAAATATCAGGATAAGTAAAAGAATCAGTAGTATTAATAGATACAGCAAATCTACCAATACTAAAATATCTACATTCATAGGTATTTGATTGTTTAAGTTCTAAACCAGTACAATTTGATTGTTCATTGGTATCTATATTGCTTAAGGTTACCGATTGAAGTATTTTATCTTGTGGTATATTGGTAATACGAAGTGATGTGAATAGTTTGTTTTCACCTTGAATTGAAAAATCAACATCAGAAATGGACTGTAGACCTGGAGTACCATCAGGTGAAAATTCACAAATAAAGGATAAAACACGATAACCACCTTCATTAATCATCTCCATAAGATTAATATTTGTAAGACTACGCTTCATTGATAAGAAAGTTTCCTGGTTCATATATGCAGGTGCCAATTGACTGAATTTACAAAAGGTATGGCAGGTATCAGAACTGAGATTATACATCATGGATCCTATTTCAGGACCACTGTCATAGTAGTGTGTACTGCCATCGACTGAGAATACACCAGTACCAACAGTATCAAAGAAAGTACTGGTATTATAGGGTGTACCTTGCTTCTCAATTTCTTTAACTACCCATTCCCATTCATATTCAGTGGTAAAAGTTGCCAGATATCCTTTTAGATTGGGAGGTGAACTAGGAGGTGGTGTCAATGTAGAACAAAATTTGATTGCTTCACTATGATTTTTGGTTTGGAATAATCCAGAATTATAGTAATAATAGTGTCCATATAATGGTCCGATATATTTTTGTGATGAAACTTCATCAACTGTAAAAACTGTTAAAAACAGTATAACTAACCATATTAAGGTTGGTATTGATATTTTATGATACATGAGAGATGATAATTATTTATTTATAAACTGTTACCATCAAAAATATAAAAATAAAAAAAAAGATCGCAGAGGGAACTGAAGAAGAAAAAAAATCTTAAAAAATAGGATATTGGTCCTTTGTTCAGATTATTTTTCAAAGTTTTTGTTCAACATGTGGATTTGAATTTTAAAAATAATTTAAAAATAATTTAAAAGTAAAGTACTTTAAAAATGACACTTTGAATTTTCAAATAATTAAATTATAATATTTAAATAAAACAACAAGATTAATTTATTGAATCTGCAAAGTTCATTCTAAAAATAATTGTTTTGTTTGTAAAAAAATAAAAATTAGTAAATAAGAATTAATAAATTATAAATTATTTGATTAATACATACGGCATTTCATCAATTTGAGTAGAATAAAATTGTTCAATATCTCTTAAAATTCTAATATCAGAATTTTTAACAAAATTAATAGCAACACCTTTTCTACCAAATCTACCAGATCTACCAATTCTATGGATATAATTTTCACGATCTAAAGGTAAATCATAATTGATAACTAAGGAAACTTGTTGAACATCAATACCTCTAGCAAGAATATCAGTTGTGATTAAAACACGATTTTCACCGGAACGAAAAGATTTTAAAATCTCTTCTCTTTCTTTTTGCACCATATCACCATGCATTGAGGCAACTGTAAAATTTGCTTCTCTCATTTTTTCTGTCAGTTGATCAACTCTCTTTTTGGTATTACAAAATATAACTGCTTGTGTAATGGTTAGGGAATCATAGATATCACATAGTGTACCAAATTTCCAATCTTCTTTTTCTACTGCTACAAAAAACTGTTTGATTCCATCTAAAGTCAATTCATCTCTCTTTAGTAAAATTCTAACTGGGTTGGTCATAAAATTATTTGTCATTGTAACTACATCCTGTGTCAATGTAGCCGATACCAATACAATTTGAGTACTAGGAGGTAGATAACGATAAATGTCATTGATGAGAGGTTGAAAACCCATACTAAGCATTTCATCAGCCTCATCGAGAATTAACATTTTAATGTGTGTGGTATTTAGTGATTTTCTAGTAATCATATCTAGTACTCTACCTGGAGTACCAGAGACTACATGAACACCACTTTCTAATTTCTTTATATCTTCTGCAAGATCTTTTCCACCTACACAAGCATGTACCTGAACTGACATGTACTCTGCCAGTGCTAATGCTACTTTTTGAATCTGTTGTGCCAACTCTCTAGTTGGTGATAATATCAATGCCTGTGGTTGTCTAGTTCCTACATCTACACACTGTAGAGCTGATATACTAAAGGTAGCGGTCTTACCTGTACCAGATTGTGATTGAGCTATTGTATCTCTGCCTTTTATAATTGGTACAATAGCTCTCTGTTGTATAGCTGATGGTTTTTCAAATCCATAATTAAATATACCTCTAAGTAAATCTTCTCTTAATCCCATTGATTCAAAAGTTGTTTTAATTTCAACTTGACTTGATTGTAAATTATCATTTATTGATGTTGCTTTATTAAATATTAATATTTAAATTCTATTTATAAATATTATATATGTATTATATTTACATGAACTTTTATTTGATTCTTTTTTTTTATTTATTGACATTTTATAAGTTTATATATTAGTTCGTTTAGTAAATTGAAAAAAAAAATTAGTTTTTTTTGTTTTATTTTTAAATTTTCTAATAAAAGAAATTTAAATTCATACATATTTAGTAATTAATTTATAATATATTTCAAAGTGTTTCATTATTATAAAGAAAATTGAAATACATCAAAGATTTACTTTTAATAAATGAAAATAAAAACCGGTTATCAAAATCGATACCTATAAACAGATAATTGATCATTTCTTTGTAATAAAAGTTTTTTTTTTTTTTTCATTTTTTTTTGATAAAAGATCAAAGGAGAAAAAATGACAGGAGGTGGTGAAAAAGAAGCAACAGCAATTAAAAGTATTGGAAATTCAACATTTCTTGGATTAGGAGTTGGTATTTTTCATGCATTTAATAAAACCTATCCTAAATCAGTTTTCACAGATAATACACAATTGTTTGTAAAACAAACTGTTGGTCAATTTAAACAAAGTACCATAGCAGGTTCTCTATTGGGTTTTACTTATGGTGCCACTAAATATATTTCAAAAGATTTACGTGGTAAAGACGATTATTATAATTATGCAGCTGCTGGTTTAACAACTGGTATTGTTGCTGGTATTTTAAGTATGTCTTTTTTTTCATTTTCATGGTCCACCCCAAAACACACTAACATTTTAAAATAATTTATTTATTTATTTTAATAAGACACAAGTTATAGAGTTGGATTTACAACAGCAGCAGTATTTATTCCATTATCTATAGTTATAACATTAATGGATAAAGAATTACAAAATTCATCAGATTTATTAAAGAATAGATTTGATCAGAAAGTTATTAAAAAGGCAGTGATCGAAAATCAACTTGAACAGTTGAATACAGCCAAAGAAGAGAAATTTAATAGAGATAGAGAATCTTTTTTAAATTCAACTGTAATTAATAAATAAAAATAATAGCAGCAAATATATAAAGAAGAAATATATATAGGTATAAGGAAATTTATTTAAAATATGAAGAATTTATCCATAATTTATAAACATGAATAAGAGTTTTAGGTTCAAGTTGTAGTGTGGAATTTAATTGGGTTGGGAAATAATAGGTTTGATCATTAAATTGTTGATTTTTAGGATCAATATATAATTGGAATTTTGGATTATAGGGAGCTAATACAATGGCACGAAATTGTTCTCTTAGAATTTCAATAAATGGTGTTGAAAGTGGCATTAGAATACTTAATGGTAGAGATTGACATTTACTCCAATGCATATTGACTACATTTTGACAAGTATTTACACCACAAAGTCTGAGACCACAAATGATACACATGTACTTTGGTAATGATTTACAATGTCTACATGGTTTTGATTTCTTTATAGTTTGTTCAATATATTCTACCATTGTTTTTGGTGTTGAATTTCCAAAACTATTTGAAAAGTGTGGAACAAATTCAATTGGTGATGAAGGTGGATAGATACCATAGATTTGGTTACCTTTAGGTGTTGATGAAAGACCTAAAAAGTCATTAGCTAAAGGTATCCAATCCAAATCCAATATAAATTCAATTAAATTGAATTTTAATTTGTTTGAAATTTCTGAATAATCATTAAATTGATCAATATTCAAATTGAATGATAATGATGGTTTAATATCCTTATTTTGATAAATGTAATTAAAAATTAACATTTTTCTTAACATTGGAAATACCATTGATGACAGAGTACGATAGAGTTGTGAATTTTGACAATCTCTATCCATTTTTAGAATTTGTTGAATCTTTTCAATAAATAGTTTTATAGAGGTAAAACTAATATCTTTTCCATCCATTTCCTTATAGTGTTGGAATAGAAGAATTTTAAAAATTTCAATTCTTTCTAATTTGTTTAGATATTCAACTGGATTGGCTTTAGTTAGATAATGACTATAGGTAGCAGCAGTAAATGTGTCCGTTAGATAAACTAAAGGATCATAAATTGGTAATTGATTATGACAAACTATACCACATTCCATTATAGATCTATAAAGAATTAATAAATCATTTAATTCCTTATTAAATTGATCTTGTTCAATTGCATAGTAATAACTATTACCAGTACCACTTTTATCAGATTCTGATTGTTGATAATTAACAAGATAATTTAATTTTCTAGATTTAATTTCAAGAGTTTCAATATTATTTAAAACAAATTTCCATAGATATCTCTCTAGAACCAAAGATTTTTCTTGATTTTTCAAAAAGGAATAAAAATCATAGGAACATAGAGTTTGGTAATAGAGTTCATAGTGATTCTTTGGATCAGTCATGGAATGAGTACCAGAGGTAGGAATCAATAGATTAGAATCCTTTAAACAAATGGGACAAAAGAAACCAGTACTGAGAGAACCACCAGTTGGAAACTTTATACAATCTTCATGTGCTGAATGACCACATGTTGTTATATAGGTTGATGTTGATCTATTAAATATAAATAGAGCATATAGTTGTGGTAGATCGTATCTATCAGGTACATATTGTAATACACCTGTAGTTGCTTCCTTACTTTGAAATTCATCCAAAAAATTTAAAAATCTCGAAGGAATTTCACCATCTAAACTATCCAAATATTGATTCAACAATTTTTGTGGTAATGTTGAATTTTCAATATATCCAAATTTCATTGGTATTTCCATTTTTTTAAAGCATATTGAACAACATTCTTCATATTCTACTACTACTTTTTTTCTTCTTCTTTTTCTTACTACTTTTTCTTCTTCTATTACTACTTGTTCTTCTTTTACTTTTTGTATATTATTATTATTATTATTATTATTATTATTATAATTATCAATAATTGATTTAGAAGGTGAAGGTGAAATTGATATAGAAGTATCAGGTGATTTCCAATATTCAACTTTATGATTAGTTAAATAATCTTTAAAATTATTATTAAAATCAATAATGGTATCAAATATGAATTCCAATAACGATTTTAAAATTTTGTTGTTTACTGTTAATTTTTGATAGATATTCAATAAAATATCAATTATTGATAAATCTAATTTCATATTATTTTTACTATTAACTATAATATTAAATCTTTTAAAAAGATTTTTTATAAATATACTATTATTAGGTTGATTTACTATATCAACATCATCATTATTATTTTGATTGGGTGGATTTACTTTATCATCATTATTATTATTATTAGGTGGAATTTCTTTATCATTACTATTAAATCTTTTAAAAAGATTTTTTAAAAATATATTATTGTTAGGAGGTTGATTTACTTTATCATCATTATTACTACTATTAGGTTGATTTACTTTATCATTATTATTATTATTATTATTATTAGGTTGATTTACTTTATCATCATTATTACTACTATTAGGTTGATTTACTTTATCATTATTATTATTAATAAATTGTTGAATTTCATTTTGAATTAATAATTTTTCATTATTAGATAAATTGGAATAAATTGAATTTTGATAAAGTTTTGTAATGATGGTAAAAAGATATAAAACCTCATTGATAACAGCATCAGGTTTAAATAGACGTTTACAAATTTCAAAGAATTGATCTGGAAACATTTCACCTAAACCATTTTCAAAATGAGCATCAATATAACAGTAATGAGCTAGTACATAATAGATTAAACCTAATATTATACAATCACCACTATTAAATAATTGACAGAGGGGGAGAAGATGACCAACTAGAGGTTTAGTATGAATTGGTGGTGGTATACTATACTTTTCATCTTTACCTAGGAATTTTTGATAACCAGTTTTTGATAGACCTCTAAAAGAATTACTATACTTGTAGGAGAAGAATCTATAATTTGGATCATAGAGATTGGATAGAGATGGTAATAGTTTTTTTACATTAAAATTCTCAACACATTCCATTAGAGCTTTTGCAATTTCTTCATCTTTACCAAAATAGAGTCTATTTATATCCATAAACTTTTCAACTTCAAATTTACCAGTTAGAATACATTGAGCGAGATGATAGATTAAATCATCTTTGGTGGGTTCCAATTTGGAATCTACTTGAATAAAAGCACAAAAGAATGCAAATACCTCATAGAATGATGTGGTATTATTATTGAATTTCAAACCTGACAGAGTATCAAAATACATGTATAGAAATGCATTTGGTCCCAATGAAATGATGGCAAATCTTAACCAAAACATATCTAGAGTCAGAGTATTATCAGTTATATAAAAATCTAGAGCTGGTGCTAAATTTTTATCATCAGGATCATAGGTAGAATAAGTTACACGAAAATGTATAATATTCATACTAATATGAATTAGTAATTCCTTTGATAGCTTCTTTGTGATTGTGTCGATATTGGAATGATTATCAATCATTAAAACTGATAACATTCTAATGAGGGGACAATGAATATATAAATCCAAATGTTTACTCTTTTCAAATGTATCTCTTGAGGATAATAAAAATCCTGGAATTTTTTCTAAAGAAAGTGCTGGAAATTTTAATTTACCAAGATATTCAATAGTTAAATCAATGAGTGTATTGATATAATAATCCTTTGGTTTTGAGAGTTTATCACTATAAATATGTTCCATTATATTCTTTAGTGACTTTATCATTTCTCTCTCTAAAACTACTAAAAATTTAGTAGTAGAACATGAAGGATTTACAAATTCTGGTGATTGAACAAGATGAATTGCCAATGCCAATTCAAATAGCTCCTTTAGAATATGAGGTTGAGAGAATAGGAATTCAACAACTTGACAATTTTTAGTTAGATTGGTAAAGACATCAAAATTACTTTGTAAAAATGTCTCCTTTTTATAACCAGTAACCTTATAGAATGGTTCCAACATGGGCATAAATAATTTATGTGAACTTAGTATAACCTCCAATAGATTGTATTTAGAGTCAGACATGGCCAATGTTAAAATGTCAGGTGTCAATGTTACCATATATCCAGAGGAAAAGGTGAGAAATGAGGATGAAAATTTATCTCTAGGCAGATAGATATCATAAAAGTGCATAATCAATTCGGAAAAGTATGCACATTTAAAATGTTCATGATTTTCAATCAGTATTCTTAGTAATTGTGTAAATTCATTTACAAAACCAGTTGAATGATGACTTAAGAATAGATAACTTAGAACTGATCCTCTTTTTCTAAGTCTTGATATATATCCAACCATTTTATGATAGTAAGGATCCAATTCTGGACTTGGATCTTTATAAGCTTGATCTCTGGGATTTAAAATGGAATCAAATGGTTTTGATATATCATAATCATCCAATGAATAGGATACCAATTCTTCAGATAGAACATGTACCAATGTTGTTGATTGAAATGTAATATCTGATAACCATGACAATATAGTCTTTAGATTCTTGTTA
Organism: Tieghemostelium lacteum; assembly: GCA_001606155.1. Classification (NCBI taxonomy): domain Eukaryota; phylum Evosea; class Eumycetozoa; order Dictyosteliales; family Raperosteliaceae; genus Tieghemostelium; species Tieghemostelium lacteum. The sequence goes on along the minus strand of LODT01000015.1, from coordinate 223,132 downwards.
TCTTCCAATTTTGTTTTCATTAAACCAAAATCCAAAGCATCTTTAGTTGACATCATTAGATATAATAATACATATCTAAAAAATAAATGTAAATCCAATTTTAAAAATGATGGTAATTCTAAATATTTTTCAATTCTAATTTCATCATTACAATGTTTATGTGTTTTACAAAATCCTTTTGATTTTATATAAGTGTCAAATCCACCTATTTTATATATGTATATATTAGATCTAATAATATATTTTTTTTTTAAAAAATTAGAATATATACATACAATCACAAACTGCAGTTTTACTTTCAAAAAATGAAAATTTATGATTTTCATTAAAATGTATTGGGTTGGATAAAAAACATTTTGAACAAAAACATGATGCTGTATGATTTGAACAATCAATACATCTAAAATACCATCCAACATTGGATTGAAAACATTTTGTCATTTCAACTGATGGATATTCAGATTGAAAATCTGTAACACTGATAAAACAGCATTTTTGAAATAGTTTATATAAATCAGCATTACTTAGTGTTTTACTATTCAATTCTGTTACTATATTTTCAAATTTTGGTATCTCTTTAATTTCAAATGTATTTAATTGATCATTAGAAATATTTGATCCTAAATATGATATTGTATTTCCCATGATGTTTGCAAAAAATCAAAAAAAATTTAATAAATAAAAACTTTAAAAAAAAAAAAGTAAATAAAAAAATTCTTTGAAAATTACAGTTAATGATTATAATTGTTTTCAAGATTTTTCTAAAGTACTATATGAAGTCCATTTTTACAACAATTTTAATTCAACTCCTTTTTGGTAACTGAATTGAGAAATAAATCTTTATATCCTAAAATTACGAATTTTCATGATATTGAGAAAATTTTATTAAATTGAGGTATATATAATGTATTAAAGAGAACATTTGGATTTTAATTCACTAATAGAAGATATAACGTTTTCTATCAAAATTCTAATCATATCAAATATCTTATCATCAGAAATATCTTTTGGTACTTCACATTGAACAAAAAGTCTGGTAAGTTCTACTATTAACTCTATGATTTTTTTGGAGTCTTTGTTGATAGTTGACTCAATAATGGCAGCAAAGATTTTGAATACTTGTACTTCTATGATTAGATTAGCTATAGTGAATTTAAAAGAATTATTATACTTTTGATACATAGAAAGAGATATTTCTTTCATGCTAGATATAACAGAAGAAATTTTGGAGATTGATTTTGCTTGCTCTTTGACTAAATCTTCTAATTCACTACCAAAAAATTTAACCTGTTCTACTATTGAATCTATTTGTTTGTCTGATAATTCCTTTAACTCTAGCCAACATTCAAAATATATTTGGATTGATTCCAATGTTCCTATTAATCTAGTAACTAAAAATCTATATTCACTAACTATAGGAATATCTTTAATTTGTACGTCTTTAACGAGGTTTTTAAGGGTGGAAGTAAGTTGTCTATCAATATCGTTCATTTGCTGGGATTGTTTTGAATATTAAAATATTAATAATATTGAATAATAAAGAATTTAAAATAATAAAAAATTTTAATTCTGACCATTAATGTATCTATTTAATAAAATATAGAACCACCTCCTACCTATTAGGGGAATTGGAACAAGGGTAATAATTGTTACTCCTTTAAAAGAAAAAAATAATAATTTAATAGTATATAAAATTGTTCTATAAAAGGACAAAAACTATACAGTTCATTACTAATTATTGGAATCATTGACCAAGTATGATTAACTCAAAGTGAATATATTATTAAATTTATTTTTAAATTATTATATTTTAATTTAATCATATACTATTTTAATTAAATAAAATATAAATTAAATAATTTAAATAAAATTGTCATTCTAATTTACCATTAAATAAATTGTTTTTTTTTGATTCTATAAAAAACGAATTTTGAAACAGAACCATACTAGAAGTAACGAATAGCATATTACTATGGAAATTCTACCAAAAGAACTAATCATCAATCATCATTTCATCAAAAGTGATGTAACTATAGTTACTTGAAATCCATTTCATAGCAATATTGAAATTTTCATTCAAGTCATTCCAATCAACATCAACCAATATTTGGATAATTTCTGGGTGTTGTTCAGCTTTAGATAAGAGATCTCTAATGGACTGATGAGCCAATCTAACCATTTCATAGTAACCAATAGCTTCCTTGCAACCATTAAAATAACCTTCAAGGTACATAACATAAAATCTATCAACTAAACCTTGATTAGCTTCCATGTGATCTTGAACCTTACCATAGAGATTAATGAAACCAGAGACAAAAACAACATGTTTCATTAGATTTCTGATAATGGTATTAATCTCTGGATCCAATTCAAAACTACCTTGTACCAAATCTCTAATAAACTGATCCAACTCAATGAACCATGATTGAAAGTCTGGTCTAATAGTTTGAGATCTTATATTTTCACATAAGAGTGTATCAACCAATTGGATAAACTTCCAATACTTTACAGTATACGCCAATTCAGTTACTCTTGACCATAGATTCTCAAGACCAGTTTCTTTCATTTTGGTAATGAAGACTTGTTTCTTTATAATGGATCCAGAAGCTCTATTATATTCTTTAACCAGAATATCCAAAGCATCATAGGCAACTAATAACTCTGATCTGATAGAGTTCTTCTTATTTACCAATTCCAATGGTAACTGTAACATTTCAAGAAATTGAATATTTTCTTGAGAGTTTTGGTGTTGGTTCATAAAGAACATTAAATCTCTTTGGTAAACTTGAACCAATGGTGTATTGATTGGCTTGTAAGAAGCCAAAACCAAAGAAATATCATCACATAGATCTTTTACCAAACCAGATCCAACCTGAAACATGGCAGTTCTATTTACAGGATTTAAATTACCATCTCTAATAAATCTAATGGCAGCATCCTTTAAACTCTCTAGGTTATCTTGTTCCATTTCAAGGTAGTCATACAACTCTGGTACCAATATAGTATTCTCTCTGTATACTACCATCTTTCTAACCATAGATTCTAATTGAATTATAAAATAATTGGCATCATCCAAATGATCATAATTAATTGTTGGACTGAATACCTGGATATCAAGAATATCTTCTACCAAAGACATCTTACCAAAGTCCTCAGCCAACAAATCAATCTTTTCATTCCAATCTACCAATGAAAGTAATTTAAAACTTTCAATCAATTCAATTTCTTCAGTAATAGAAAGTGAATTATTTTCAGTATTTAAAATAGTTTCTATTGAAGTATTATTTGGGGTTGAAACTGTAGTTGTAGATGTAGTGGTATTAGGTGTAGTAGCTGTAGTTGAAGTGATGGTGTTTTTTGTTTTATTGTGATTTGGTGATAGAGGATTGGTACATCTTTTTTCTCCAATAAAATCGAATCCTAAATATTTTAAAATACCAAATTGAATGGTATCAATGATATCTAAAATCTTTACTAATGATTCAAATTTACCATAACCAAGAAGAAGTGAAATAAAATTTATCAAAATGATATTAAATTCAATAATACATGATAAAGCAATACCAAAACAAATCAAAATTGTAATAATTGAATTCATTCTTGAATTGATTATCAAATTAATAATTAAATCAATAAAAAAAAAACAAACAAAGTTTTTTTTAATAGATCCAAATTTCAATATTTCTAAATTTAGTCAATTTTATAATCATGATTAAAAATTATTTTGAATATAATTAAATTTAACATTTATTTACATTTTTTCTCTTGCCCAAATTGTGATTGGTGATAAATTTATCATATTAATATGACCTTTGGAGTATATGTTTTACCTTCCAATTTTGTTTTCATTTTGAAGTTCTAATTTGAATATCTAGAAGTACTACTGTATATATGAAACTTTAACTAATAATTAACCTCCCTGTTAAAAATATAGAATTTTTAAACCAATGAAATCTATACATGCTCTATCCAATGCATCATCAGATGAATGATTGAGCTTAGAAGTTTTCACTATTTGGCATGAAATCACATTATATAACCATTTGCTCTACTTCTATATGAAGATTTGGAATTAAAAATTATTTCAATCAATTTTCTAGACTTTTTTTAAAAATCTACAAAACTTATCCGAATTTGGAAAAAGGGTTTTTTATTGATTTTGTACTAGTTTTTAATAGCTCTACTATTGGGAAGACTTAGTAATAAATGGGTTTTACTGTAATAACAAAGGGTTCTATATGACATTACAAAATTTTTGTGAAGTACTATGTATATAATAGATAAATAATTAATTACTTCTTTAGTATTTTAGAATAAGAGGAACGAACGTATTTTATTAAATTATGATAAATGATGATATTATTATGATTATTGGATATTTAGAATATAATTCAAGTAAAGTCCTTTGATTTACCAAAGTACTTATAAGATTGTAAGAGATACAGTATTAACAGTTACTCTAAAAGGTCTTAAGATGATAGTTATCCATTCCTGACTACCTTTTATGAATACTTTATACTAATCTATACTGTACTCTTGTGTAACTTGGTAAGGAGCATTCTTACAATATCTACACAATAATAAAAAAACTGGACAAAAAGGTGAAAAAAATTTTCCAAAATCATGGTTACGCTTTATTATCTCAGCTGGTAGAGTGTCGTACTTATATAATAGTAAATGATATGCGAAGGTCCCGAGTTCAAGCCTCGGATGAAGCAAAACCCTTTTTTTTTTTTTTTTTTTTTTTTTCGTCGCGACGCAAGCATCGGCGTTAGTAGTCTCTCAATAAATAAACGTAATTAAGACTTTACCGTGAAGGTGGGAAAATATAAAGGAGCTGGGAAACGAATCGTAATATATATGAGATTCGTAGATGAACTGAGATCTGTGACAGTAATGACCATTACTGCTACATAATAGTACCTGCAATGGAAGACCAGAGACTATATTGATTATACTCATATTTTCGGTGTATGAATTGTTATTATTACACTATAAATTTATCTTTTACAATAATAACGTATCCCACGTTCATTCCTCTTTCAAATTCCTAATTTTGGTAATTTAATAAATGCACTAAAGAAAGTAGACACAAAAGAAATAAATCAAAATTTAATATATAAGCAATAATATAATTATTTTATTAAATAGAAGATAATAAATGATCAATTTCTTGTGATTTTTTCTTTTCATTGTTTAGACTATTTAAAAACTGATTCAAAAGCTGACTAGTTTTTAGACCAGAAGAAGTAAAACAATCTTGAAATTCCACAGAATTAAATTGTGATTGTCCAAATTTCTTATTTGGACTTTCATATTTACTAATCAACTTTGTATGACTATTACCATTTTCAATTAATTTTCTTTTTTGACCAGTTATTATTGAATTCATATTATTAGATTTTAAATCTGATATTGATAAATCCATTATTGTATTATTAGATTCATAAAATTTAACTTGTTCTTGTTGTTGTTGTTGTTGTTGTTGTTGTTGTTGTTGTTGTTGTTGTTGTTGTTGTTGTATTAAATCTAATAAATTTAAAATTACCAATTTCTTATTATTATTAATATTTAGTTGATTATCATTAAAATTGGTAATTAATGATAAAATACTTTGGTGATAATAAGATTGTAATAGAGATGGAATACATGAGAATTTATAGGAAAATATAATTTCAAAACAACTATTCCAAGGTAATGGTACTAAAGTAGTTGGATGAGATGTAATAACTTGTTGATAATGTTCAAAAATTTGTTGAAATTGACAATACAAGTATTGTCTATCTTCTCGGATATCAACATTTTTATCAACCCAATCACATAATAATTGTAAGATATTTAATTGTTTATCACCACTATTTGATATTGATAATAATGTAATATCATCATTACCAAAATATTTTTCCTTATCTGTTTCCTTAATTGAACAACATGCCACCAAATATTGTAATTCTACTGGTAAATCTTTCAATTTTGATTCTTTTAATGATGTTTCAATTTTTTTTAAATTATTTAAACTATTCCAATATTCTATATTATTATTATTAATAGTACTACTATACTCAGGTAATGGAAATTGAATTAATTCTAAAGATTCATTTGCAATTAAATTTACTAATTGATCAATTATTAAATTATAGTATTGAATTATTAATTTTGGTGTTATTAATTGAAGATTATTATTATTATTATTATTTTGAAGTAAAAGAAGTGATTGTGGATAACGTATTCTAATAAAATAATTTTTAAAAATGGATTGAAATTTATCTTGAATTACCAACTCCATTAGATTACTAATTAATCTAGTTTCTATCATATAGTTGATTGGTGATAGTTTAGAAATGAAGTCTATACTATTAACCAATGATTCATCAGATTGTAAAATTTCATTTACATTTAAACCAATGATTGAATATTTACAAATATTCTCTTGGAATAAACTTCTATTTGTATTCAAGTATTCATCAAGAGACAATTCAACTTGTTCTCTAGAGAAATCTTGATTATCATATAGAATTACCAATGGTATACGTTGATGTTTTTCATCTAGAATTGGCATACCACAAAGTAACTTATCTAATCTTGATCTGTTATTACTACCTTTACCCAATAAATCACTATTTCCATCCAATAGAAATAGTATACCAGATGTACCTCTACTATGATTTTTAATATTAACCAAATCTTCTGTAAATTGTTTTATAATACAACAATTTAATAATAATTGATTAAATTGTTTTGATTGTTTATAAATTACTATATTCGAATTGGAGGGTGATAAAGAAGAGGAAGTAGAAGTAAACTTTTTTAATATTAAATTTGATAGTATTGAATCATTATTTGATTTACATGATATTATTAATTTCCAATAAATTTGATTTTTAATATCTTGAATTTGATTTTTAATATTTTTATATATTAAATCTTCAAGATTTGGTATAATTTCTATAGGATCCTATATTTTTTTTTAAATATTAATAATTTTATCTAATTTAAATATTAAATCATAATATTTACATTTATATTTATATTATTATTATTATCAATTGATTCTATAAAATCATTTAAAGGTTTTGGTTCTTTAAAGAAATTTGAAATTATAGTTGGATATTGTTGTTGTTGTTGGGGTACTATTTGATTATTATTAATATTTGTAATTAATTTTATCTTTTTTGATTGTAATCTATATAAATCAGTTTTACATTTCCAATTTCTAAAAAAGTAACTGAGTGTAGTTTGATTTTCCTTTTCTTCTTGTGTCTTTTTAACTTTTTTTAATCTTTCTTTTTCTTCTTTTTCTCTTTTTAATTTTTCTTCCAATTCTTTTATCTGTTGTTTTTCAATTTCTTTTTGTTTTTTTACTTCTTCGTCTCTTTTCTTTTTTTCTTTTTCCAATTTTAGTTTCTCTTCTTCTTCCTTTTCTATTTGTTTTTTCTTTAGTATCTCTTGTTCTTGATGAATTTCATTTTGTGGAAATGCTGGAACTTTAGATTTCTTTGGATAGATTGGAGTTTGTGCTGTATCCATTGGTGTTTGCATTTTAACATCCTGAATAGGAGTTTGTTTTAAAACTTGCATTGGTGTATAAAATTTTACATCATTATCTATTAATTTTGGAGTCATTGGTATTGTAGTGTTTAGAATAGATGTCTGTGGTTGTACTGTCATTGATGGTTGTAGTGGTAGAATAGTTGATGATATAATAGTTGATGGTGGTAGAATAGTTGTTGATGGTAAAGTAGATTGTGGTATTGGAAATATATTATTAATCTGAATAGTTGGTTTTATAGATTCAGTTGGATTTGGTAAACCAAATATTGATGATGGAGTTGTTGATTGAATTGATGCTGATATTTTTGATTGTGGTATATATGGTGATGATGGTGGTGATGGATTACTACCAGAACTACTCTGTCTAGATAATGGTGATGGTACTATTGTTGTTGTTGTTGTAGTTGTCGTATTACTATTACTAGTAGTGGTATTTATTGTTGAAATTGGTACTTGTTGAAATATTGATATTGGTGGTTTAGAATTTTCATTTGAATTTATATTAAATATACTATTATTATTTGTTGTTGAAACTGTTGATTGTATATTAGTTGGATTTAAATTTGGTGAAAATATTGATAAATTTGATTGTTGAAATATTGAATTTTGATCTGAAATTGTAGTTGTTGGTAATAGTGGTTGTTGTTGTTGTGGTGGTGGTTGTTGTGGAACAATTATATTATTATTATTGTTATTATTATTATTATCATCATTATTATCATCATTAAAAATATCTTTAATTTCATTAAAATTTGAATATAATTGTAAATTATTAACAGTTGAAGGATCAAAAATTAAATAAATTAATTTATAAGAATCCAATGGTATTGGTTCTGGCATATCAATAGTTTCACGAAAGGTTTTTGGAGCCTTTGCAAATATTAGTTTTGAAACTTTTGGACTAATATCTAGAGAATGTTCATTGGAGAATAAAAAGTGTTCATTTTCCAATTGAATACCACCATGTTGTTGACAGAAATTCTGAGATTCATTAATGTCATAAAATGCCAACAATTGATTGAAATCTTGTACTGGATAACTAGGTGGTTTTTTAGATTTATAGGCTTTAGATATCATATCGATAGCTTGCTTTCTAGTGTGTGTAAAATATCTATGTAAGATACATGCTTGAAGATAGGTACCCTTGAGTGCCAATGAAAAGAATTTGGAATAGTTACTGGTTTTATAGGCTTTCCAAACCTCAATGGCATATTGAATGTATGGGTGTTTTTTAATCTCTGATGGTATACCAATGAGATAACTAATCATTTCCGAGTTGTTTTCCAACATGTTCAATATGGTATAACAACGAAATTCAGGTTCATTCTTGTGAATCTTTTCACCCGACAATTGATAAAAATCATCATAGAATTGATTTAAACTGGTTAGACAGTTATTTAGTTGTTCTCGATTTTGAAATTGGTTAAATTCGGCTTCTGGTAGTTCACAGAGATAGTGATGACTTACAATATGAAATCTCACACATCTCTCATGAATATCAATAGATATATCATCTCTACAGTGTTGTGCTGTCAAATCCTGTCGTAATGAACGTGTTCTATCACGTACAAAGTTTTGAATCTCTGCAAATGAACTGGGTAGATCTACAATTTCGCTGGTAATATAATTCATTACCTTTATCAATACATGTGGTGGTCTTAAATCTTCTGGTGGAATCTCAGCTGTTTCATCATCTACCACATTTCTCTTGTATTTCTTTAAAAATACAATTTCACCATTAGCTCTCTTTTCAAATGTATTTATATCATTTGCTACACTTCTATGATTACGTTCTTTTGGTGGGCAAAAATCTAAACATAATCCAACTTTATGTTGTACTTTTGTTTTTGTATTTTTTAATGCTTTGTTTTTTGTTATCAATGGTGATGATATTGGTGATGTTTGTATATTAATTTCATTATCTGATTTTAATGTAAATAAATTTGGTGAATTATTATTTTCTATTGTTGTTGTTGATGATGTTGTTGTTGTTGTTGTTGCTGTACTATTATTATTATCTCTATTTTGGTTTAATAAATCTCTATTACCTAATAATTTAAATCTTAGGTTTCTTTCTTGTGATTTTAACATTAATGATTCATCAATTTTTGATATAGTTGCTGTTGTTGCTGTACTATTATTTTCATTATTTTCATTTAATTGTTGTTGACCTTTAAATTTATTATTTGGTTTATTCTTTTATTTAAATATTAATAAACTGTTAGACTGTTTTTGAAATTTCATTAATTACATTTTTAAACTTATTATTTGCTAATAATTTATTAATAGGTTTATTAGGCTCAAATGGTGGTGCATTTGGATTTAATGAACTATTAATGTTTGGTGATTGTGGATTTGTATTAATATTACCAAATACTGAAGTTGTAGTGGTATTTTTATTCCAATCCATTCACTTTGTGAAATGTTAAAAAAATGAAAAAAAAGAATTTTTGAAGTTATTTTTGTTAAGACTCTAAATTTATAGATTGTAGATATTCATTTTGTGCAAAATGTTTAAGTTTTCATACTTCTCATAAGATTATTGATATATACCTATTTAGATGGAATTAAAAGTGATTTAAAAGAAAAAGAAAAGAAACTCAAGATTCTTATTATTATACAATCAATGAAAGAAACCTATTTGAATCTAATTAAAAAGAAGGGTTTTGGACCATTTTGATTCACAATTTGAGTTAATTGTGAAGTATTTAGATTGTACCCTATTACATATCAAACAATTTGAAATTAAAAGAGAATTAGAATCCTATAAAACATCTCAATCATTAGAGGTTTTTTCAACCGTTGTTAATGAAGATTTCTGATTTATTAATCACTACAGCTAACCAATATAGAGATACATTAGCTATACCCACTATGATTAAGAAACAACAAAAAAGTTTTTTCTTTTTTTATAAAAATGTGCACACCTACTGAACATCTAAAAATTATCGATTTATATTGCAGAGATTGTAGAAAATCATTTTGTGTAAAATGTCTAAGTACTCATAAACATCATGATATTATTGAAATGGATGAATATTTAGATGAAATTAAAAGTGATTTACAAGAGAAAGAAAAGATAACTCAAGAATCTCTTGATTATATAATTAATGAAAGAAATCTAATTGAATCAGAGTATAAAGAATTGGTATTGAAACATTTTGATTCACAATTTGAGTTAATTGAAAAAGTATTTAGAGATCTACATGACCAACTACATGTAAAACAAATAGAGATCAAAAGAGAATTTCAATCCTATTTAGATGATAATAATGTAAAATATTCAGAACATTTATCATTGTTGGAGGATTATATAAAACAACTCAATCAATCATTAGAGGTGATTAAAACTGGTGTTACAGTTGATAATTCTGATTTATTAATCACCACAGTTAACCAATATAGAGATACAATAACTTTACCCACCTATACACGTTATAATATGCTTGAATTGGATGAAGAATCAACAAAAAAAGCTTCAGATTCTATTATTAGTATTGAAAATGGATGGTACACATTTGATATAAATAATGAAAATCCTCTTGAATGTGAACTTTTTAACAAGTTTGATCCAGAATTAAATGAAGATGAATTTTCATCATTGAAAAGTAAGATAAAATCAGAATTAAGAATTGGTGATGAATGGTTTCTTTTAAATATGGAATGGTATGAGAAATGGAAAAAGAATACATATACAAGAGCGCAACTCAGTCCCATTCCAAATAATTATATTGAAGATGATGAAGGACGTAAATATATTGACGTACAGGAAAATGTCCACTATAAACTAGTACCAAAAGAAGTTTATAACAAGTTAGTTGCAATTTATGGTATCGATAATGATAAATGTTATAGTGGATTGGTGATAAAATACAATAATAGAGAAAAACCTTGTGTTGTTGTAAATATTCCATTTAGAGTAAAACTAATATTCTTTAAATCCAATCAATTTTATGATGGCTACGCTTTTCCATTAGAATCAACTTTAGAATTTAAAGAGAGATATTGCCAACATTTTAAAATAAAAAAAGATTTTAATATGTATTACACCAATACTTTCGGAAATAGAGTTAGAATATCCGAAGAAAATACCATTGGAGATCTAAACCTCCAACCCAGTCAAATCATACTATTTGAAACCTATTCAAGAAGACAATAAAGTCTAGATTTTAATTTCAAAACCAAAGTATAATTTTAAAATATATATTAAATTTTGTTTTGAATTTCAATTAATGTAATTATTTATTTTTGATGTAATGAAACGCAATGAAAAAGATTATAACCTATAAGAATTCCATTTCAAATAAAGTTATGATAGAAAATTGTAAAAAAAAAAATGACTTATCATTTTATTAATCAATTTGCTAGTCATTCTAAATAAATTGAATAAAAATACATGAAAAATAAGTTTTTTCTTTTTTAATTATAAAAATGTGCACATCAACTGAACATCTAAAAACTATAGATTTATATTGTAGAGATTGTAGAAAATCATTTTGTTTAAAATGTCTAAGTACTCATAAATATCATGATATTATTGAAATGGATGAATATTTAGATGAAATTAAAAGTGATTTACAAGAGAAAGAAAAGATAACTCAAGAATCTCTTGATTATATAATTAATGAAAGAAATCTAATTGAATCAGAGTATAAAGAAGTGGTATTGAAAGAATATGATTCACAATTTGAGTTAATTGAAAAAGTATTTAGATCTACATGATCAATTACATGTAAAACAAATAGAGATCAAAAGAGAATTTGATTCCCATTTAAATGATAATAATGAAATATATTCAAAACATTTATCATTGTTGGATGATTATATAAAACAACTCAATCAATCATTAGAGGTGATTAAAACTGGTGTTACAGTTGATAATTCTGATTTAATCACTACAATTAACCAATATAGAGATACAATAACTTTACCCACCTATACACGTTATAATATGCTTAAATTGGATGAAGAAACAACAAAAGAAGTTTCAGATTCTATTATTAATATTTCACATGAATTGTACACAGCTAATGTAGAAACTATAAATCCTCTTGAATGTGAACTTTTTAAAAAGTTTGATCCAGAATTAAATGAAGATGAATTTACATCATTGAAAATTAAGATAAAATCAGAATTAAAAATTGGTGATGAATGGTTTCTTTTAAATATGGAATGGTATAAAAAATGGGTAAAGAATACATATACAAGAGCGCAACTCAGTCCCATTCCAAATAATTATATTGATGATGAGTATGGATGTATACATATTGGCTTACAGGAAAATGTCCACTATAAACTAGTACCAAAAGAAGTTTATAACAAGTTAGTTGCAATTTATGGTATCGATAATGATATATGTTATAGTGGAAAGGTGATGAAATATAGTAACAGAGAAAAACCTTGTGTTGTTGTAATTTTCCATTTAGTGTAAAACTAATATTCGTTCAATCCAATCAATTTTATGATGCCTGTGCTTATCCATTAGAATCAGGTTTAAAATTTAAAGAGAGAAATTGCAAACATTTTAAAATAACCCAAGATTTTAATATGTATTACATCAATCTTTTAGGACATAAGATTAGAATATCCAAAAACACTACCATTGGAGAACTAAACCTCCAACCCAATCAAATCGTACTACTTGAAATCAAAACAAATAGAAAATAAAATCTAGATTTTAAGTTCAAAACAAAATAAAGTTTATAAAATTTAAATTTTGATTTCAATTTTTATAAAATATCTCTTTAATTTTCAGATATTTTTTTTTTAAAAATTATAGTAATCATTTTTTTATTTTTCTAATCGTTTTTTAAATTAAATGAAAAAGATTATAACAATTCTATTCAATTTAATAATATTATTAATAATATTTGATAATGTTAATTGTTTAACACCATCATTTAAGATTGATTATAATCCAACATTATCTTTGATAAAGGAATATAATCAAAGTCAATTATACAGTTTATCAAGTGATGGTTATCAAGATCCAATTTATGTTGCCAATTTAACAGGAAGTCACTATGAGATTGGTTATGCTATTGGTTATTTCTTCAATGAGGCATTTTATGAAAATTATTTAGCAATCATTGATACTGTTCTACCAGAATGGTATGAAAGAGATCTTTTAGATATTTTTATGAATTGGCAATGGAATGATTTTCTATCTAAACAGTTCCCCCAAGAATATATGGATGAAATTCAGGGTATCTATGATGGTTCTGCAAGTGCTGGTTTTACAATTCCACCTAAAACCATTACCAATGCTGTGGTTTTAACTAGTTTTCCTGGTTGGGCTCAAGAGAATATCGAATATTTGTTAATTGGTGAAATGGAGAGTTTAGAATTTACAGAGTATCTTTCTTCACAAGGTCATGAAAAGTATGCTGATAGTATTGAAGAAATTCTATTAAATCTTAAAGAACAAGTTATGATTAGAAATGGTGGCGAAACTCCATTTGATAGTGATAAGATTAGAGGTATGCAATGTTCACATTTCTCAGTTTGGGGTGACAGAACTCAACAAGGTCAAATGTTTAATGGTAGAAATTTAGATTGGTTTGCTGATACTGGTATTGCAAAATATAAACTCATTTATATATTCCATGCAGAAGGTACCTATTCCAATGCTGCTATTGGTTTTGCAGGTCTTATGGGTGCTATCACTGGTATCAATAATAATGGTGTTTTTGTTGCTGAATCTGATAATGATAGTGTAAAAGTTACTTTTGAAGGTTTAACATGGTCCATGAGATTAAGATATATAATGGAATATTCAGCAACTATACAAGAGGCACTTGCAAATTGGGAGGCTACTAATAATACCATGGGTATGAACCATATGTTATCTGCTGCCAATGATGTAGGAGTCACACAGTATCCAGCATATGCATTGGAAACTATGGCTAGATACACTGCCTATTTCCATGATAATGATCCTGAAGAGCAATATGTCTTTGTAAATGAGGAAAATGGTGATTTAACTCAAATGGGACATCCAATGGCATTGGCAGTCTATAGAACAAATCATGGTTATGATGATACTATTCGTCGTTACCAATTTGCAAATATAACTCCTGAAAACAATAGTTTTACACGTTACATGTTATTTGTTGACACTTTTAACTATTATAACCTTACTCAAAACCAAATTGGTGAATTGGAAGCTGTAAATATTACCTCTTTACTAGGTGATAAAAACTCAACAGATTACTATTCATGTGAGAATCAAGATCAAGGTGCAAATGTTATTAGTGCTGCTTTCCATCATGCTTCAAATAAAATGTTTGTTGCCTATGAAGAAGGTACAGGTTCCTCTAGAATTTGTGCATGTTGTGGTACCTATGTACAAGTTGATCTAACACAATTTTGGACTCCAAATTCTCCAAAAAATCAAATTACTAAAAAACCTCAACATTATAATATAAATAATAATAATGTAATATTAAAAAAATAATAAAGAATATTTATTACATTTAAAATTTAATTGGTATTGATAAAGTTTTTGAAATAAAATTTAAGATATCAGAATATTTTTGTGTATATTTGGTTTGTGGTTTACCAGCACCATGGCCTGAATTAACATCGACAAGGAGTAAGAGTGGGGTATCAACTTTGGTAGAGAGTTGATGTTGTAATTCTGCCATAAATTTATAAGAGTGTGCTGGTACAACTCTATCATCATGATCACCAGTTAGACATAGGAAACTTGGATAGACAGTGGTGCTTGATGGTACATTGTGTAATGGTGAATATTTAATTAGATAATCAAATTCTTCAGGTTTATCAGAACAACCATAATCAGAACACCATTGAACTCCAATTGTAAATTTATGGAATCTTAACATGTCTAATACACCAACTTCACAAACCACACCTTTGAATAGGTCAGGTCTTTGATTGGATACAGCACCCATTAGAAGACCACCATTACTACCACCATTTATAACCAATTTATCTTTACTAGTGTAGTTATTGGCAATTAGATATTCAGCAGCTGAAATAAAGTCATCAAATACATTTTGTTTACGTTCTTTTGTACCAGCTTCATGATAGGATTTACCTTTTTCACCACCTCCACGAATATTTGCAACTACAAAAATTCCATTGAATTTATCGACAAAGTACATATTGTAAATGGAAAAATAGGGAGCATAGCTGATATTGAATCCACCATATCCTAACATTAGTGTTGGTGCTTGACCATTAAGTATTAAATCCTTCTTGTGAACGATAAACATTGGAATGTCTTCAGTTTGATCTTTAGATTTAAAGAATACTTGTCTGCATGTATAGTCTTGTGAACTGAAATTCTTAATTTGAGGTTCAACATGAATAGTTAATTTATCATCATTCGATTCGGAATTGATATAGAAAATAACTTTAGGATAGATAAAAGATTCAAATGCCATATAGATGTGATTATGGAATGATGAACATCCAAAGACACTGATGGTACCTGGACATGGTAACTCAACATTATGTAGGAAAACACCATCAATAGAGTAGACTTCTACTTGATTTTGAACATCCTTCAACCATGTTACATAGATTTTCTTTGCCAATGTATTACCAACGGATTCCATTAGATATGGTCTCTCAGCTACAAAGTCTTTAATGGTAACAGCCCATGATTCAAATGGAATAACACTGGATGATTGTTTATCCAAATCTGGAATATCAAATGATATTAATCTATTCATTGGAGCCTTATAATTAGTGTGCATAATAAATCTATTTCCAATATTGGTCAAATAGGAAAAGTTACCTTCAAAATTGGAAACGATTTCATAAATTTTGAAAGTTTCTAATTTTTTGATGGAATTTCTCCAGTTTTTAATAATAGATAGATTGTGTTCTGGATTACAATCTCTAGAGATATAAATGAGTAGATATTGATAGTCATCAGTAAAGTTTGCAGAAAACATCCAATCTGGATTCTCTTTAGATTCAAATACCAATAGATCATCTGATTGTTTCCAACCCAAATGATGATAATAGAGTTTCTGGAACTTATTCTCATCAGCTTCAGTACCTTTATCAGAGTCACCTAATGATTGTGGTTTCTGAAATCTAGTATAAAAGAAACCATCCTCTTCATCAGTCCATTCAATGCTAGAGAATTTTGTCCATTCCAATAGATCATCTAAAACCTCAACTTTGGAATCTGGTCCCACTGTTGTTGGTACTTTAAATATTTGAAAAGTAACCCAATCACTACCACCTTTTGAATAACCAACAGCAACATATTTTGCATTCTTACTCACTGTAAATTTAGAAAGACTCCATGTACCATCACTTGAATAACTATTTGGATCTAAAAATACCATCTCTTGTTTAGTCTTTGTATCTTGTAAATAAACTATTGATTGATTAAGTAATCCTGGATTTTTTGAATAAAATAATCTATATATAAAATAAGTTAATAAATATATAAGTGTTTTGAATTTTTAAATATACATACAAATCATTTCTTCTTACATGAAAACCATATTTTGGAAATGATATCCTTTCAGTTAATTCAGATACAAATTTTTTAGATAGATCATCAGAATCTAAAAATGATCTAGTAACAGTATTTTCTTGATTTACCCATTGTTTAGTTTCTTCTGATGTTGGTGTTTCTAACCATCTATATGGATCTTCTATTTTTACTTCACCATTTTTTGATGATTTATAAGTTTCATAAGTTTCATCTCTATTTGCTTTTGGATAATTAAATTTCATTTTTGTGTTAATGTTGTTGATGATCAAAAATAAAATTAAATTAAAAAAAAAATAAAAATAAAAAAATTTTAATTAAAATTAAATTAAAAAAAAAAAATCAATACATTTAAAATATCAAAAAAAAATGGAACCAAATCATATCGAAGCTAAAACCAATATTATTATATTAGAAAATGATAGAATTAGAATGAAACAACTTGAAGAAAATGAAATTGATGCAGAATTTATGATAAAATTAGTAAATGATGAAGCATGGTTAGAATATATAGGAGACAGAAATGTAAAAACTATTGAACAATCATTGGCATATATTAGACGTGGTAAAGCTGCTCAAATATCTATTGGTAATTTTATTGTCTATGATAAGATTACTAATGAACCAATGGGATGTACTGGTTTATTTAAAAGAGATTTTTTAGATCAAGAAGATTTAGGTTTTGCATTTTTACGTAAATATCATGGTAAAGGATATGCTTATGACTCTTGTCAATTGATTTTAAACCACTGTAAAGAAACTCTAAAATATAAATATCTTTATGGTATAACCTCTGAATCTAATCAAGGTTCTATAAAATTACTAAAGAAACTTGGTATGACTTATACAAAACAAATTCAAGATCCTTTGCATGCTCAAGATTCATCAAAACATATTTCACTTTTTACTTTAAACCTTTGTTAATATTATACATTGTAAAATAAATTATATTGTAATAATAGTTAGGAGAGAAATTTTGTTTTTTATTATAATACTAATTATTTTACACGTTTAAAATAAACTTTATATTCTGGATAAACTTGAGAACTTTCATATACTATATATTCTCTTAATTGTAGAGAAGCTTTTGAACCATAGTTTGCTTTAGATTCACCAATGACACTATTGTGTATAGATATGCCATCAGCTTTCTTTGGTTCAGTTCTACGACCATGCCAAAATGTTCCTGGAGTATTACCTCTAAAGACATTCTCAACAAGAGAATCACCCAAAATGACACGACAAACCAATAGACATACCTCATCTTTTGCAGAACATCTACAAGATGTTGCTTGGAATCCACTACATGTACAAGCACCAGCATGACAATACTGATTGGATTTGGAGGAGTTTTCGGCAAAATATAAACCTGCACCAAACATACCTTCTAATGAACAAAATCTTGGATCAAAACCAAATTTACTGATACCAGTGATAGAAGAAACATTCAAACCATGGAATAAAAAGAATTCATTGGCGTTGGTATCGGTTTCAGGTCCATTTGGAATATCAGTGATTACCATTCGAACTTTTGGACATGACCCTTTGTTATCATCAAGAATCTTTTGTTTACGATGATGATAACGTGTCCATATCGATGGATTTTGAACACGAATGACACGAGTGACTTTTAGACTGTTAAAAGTTATAGGGGATAATGATGATCCACCCTTGTGAATTGGTGATATGGTCTGTGTAAATAGATCTGACATCCACTTAAATTCCTTTTCATGTGATTGAATATCAACTTCTTTATAATCCATAGAATCTACATCTGTCCATGTATTTGGACACTTTAAAATACTCTTTAAAAGTGAATTAGCATTATTTGATGATGCAGATACAGGTAAGCTACTCATTAGACTAGAAACAGAAGGTAATAATACATTAGAAGGTGTTGTAGTTGTTGTAGTTGTTGCCAAATTAGCAGTAGCAGTAGGTTTCTTTTTGGTAGCTTTTGGAGTTTTAATTTTCTTTGGATCATCTCTTTTAATATTTCTTCTCTTATTCTCATCGTCATAACGTCTTTGTAACATATTTTGTAAATCTAAAAAACGTTCATTATCCACACGTAATTTCGATTTACCTTGATTATAAGCTTTCTCTAGTTTTTTGTTTAGTTTGTGGTCATAGGCAACCCATATATCTTGATGTCCACCACCTTTTGCAGGACCACCATTAGAATCACCAGCCCAATACCATTTAGCATGATAATCTTCATCATCAGAATCACTTTCATCACTTGACATTTCAGAATCAGATGATGAATCATCAGATGAAGAGTCATCAGAAGACGATGAATCATCAGAATCATCTTTTAGTTTTCTCTTTGAACCTACAGGTATCAATGCCTTTTTCTTTCTAGCAGCAGTAGCAGGTGGTTTGGTAGGTGTTGTATTTACAGTAGTACCAATTATAATCTCATTTCTCTCAACTGATCTTTGTTTAGATACATCATCATATCTAGCCTGAACCATTTTTTTAAAATCAATATATCTATCTTTATCCACTTTGAATTTTCTCAATTTTATAGATTTTGGTTTCATTTGAAATTCTTGATATTGCATTTCAATCAAAGTATTCATTGTACTATCATATTCTACTAAAATATCTTGACTTGCTCCTTTAGCTGAATCACCTGCCCAAAACCATTGAATTTTCTTTTGTCCAATATTTGATGATGATGATCCATTACTCTTTGGTATTGTTGTTGTTATTGGTGTTGTTGATATTGATGTTGATGATGATGTAATATTTGTTGTTGAAGGTGTAGATGATGTTGTAGTTGTTGTAGTAGTTGTAGGGGCAACTGTTGGTGCTGGTTTCTTTTTTGGAGGCATGTTTCGTCTGATGTAAGCAATTGTTAAAAAAAGGGTATGGAGGGAAAAAGTTTAAAAAAAAATCAAATAAAAAATTGAATATTCTAAGAAAACAGGGTGTAATAAATCTATATACAGATATAAAAAAGAATTTAAAATAATATGTTATTATTACAATATTGGGAAAATAAATGAAGGAACTTTTTGATTTGAACCTAAAATCAACGATTTAATTTATTTTCCTTGGAGAGAGGTTCAGAGTGTTTTTTAGTTGGCAAATTTACGAGTCCACTCCCTAGCTGTAGCTTCAAATCTAGTTTTGTCTGTTTTAAATAATTGAGCAATTTCTGGTACTAAAGGATCTTCTGGATTTGGATCTGATAATAAAGCACTAATTGAAAGTAAAACTTTTGGTATAGTCAATGCTGGACTCCATTGATCTTTCAAAATATCTAAACAAATGTTACCATTGGCATTAATATTGGGGTGATATACTTTAGTTTGGAAATTAATCTATAATTATCAAGTAATCAAAAAAGGTTAATCTAACTCAGTTTTTTTTTGGTTTTTTTTTTCTAAAGTTTTTATGAGGATTGTGTAATTTGTAGATAACTTACCTTTGGTGGTTTAAATGGATAATCTGTTGGGAAATGAATATTTAAAAAGAAAACTCCAGATTCATATGGTGAATCTTTCTACATTTTTTTGAATAAATAAAAGATATTAATAAATGTGTGTTAAAATAGGGGCTATCTAAAAATACATACTGGACCAACAATTGTTGCTTGCCAATGAAAAACATCATCTGAAATTGGACCTGCGCTACATGATGAAGGTGGGTCTCTAGCTATATCTTGTAATTCCTAATGTTTACATGCTTTATATTAATATAAACTATTCTTTCTTTTATTCTCTAAATTTGCTGTAAAATTGTGTTGAAGGAGATAGAGTCTTATCTGTTTTTATTTATAATCAAAATAACCAAAAAAACTATATTCCTCACCTATATTGTATATAAATATATATATATCCTATTGATCTTTTGATCTGCCTTTCTCTCTTTCTCACATTTACAATCTTTATTGTCACATACCTTATTAATTCTTTTAAGTGCCATTTCTATAAATTTATATGTTTATATTGTGTTTTTGTTTGAAAAAGTTAAAATATTCAATAATTTAATCTATTATACAGAGTCGAAGAATTTGTTAATGAAATGGTCCACTTTAGTAAATTTATATAAATTTTGAAACATACATGTTTACAGTTGAAAAAAAAAAAATAAAAAAAAAATTAGTAAAAAAACTTTTTTTTTTGTATTTTTTTCTTTTTTTTTTTGATAAGTTTAATTGATTCTTATTTAATAAGAGAGTTTTATTTATTTTTTATTATATCTAAACTTTAATTCATATTCACAAGTATTTGATTCATTCATCACCAAAATTTTCAAACATTGAACAAATAAAAAATCTTGATATTTTTGAGTGTGGGTAAGCTTTAAAAGGAAGGCAAAAAATTAATAATAGAAAATTATTTTAAACTATTCCAATAGTCGGTCAGCATGTTTTTCACTAAATAATTAAAGAAATCTTCAAACACTTCCCACACCCACACCACTCTAAACCAAAATTTTTATTTTTAATTTTTTTTTTTCATTGTAGTTATAATCTATTTTCTCTATCTTTTTACAAATAGTTAAAGTAGTCCAATACTTTAGAAGTTTTCTAATTACAAAAACTATTACCAATTTAAAAAAAAATGGAACCATTTGGACCTTCATTTTCAGAATTTGAAGAGATTTATAATGAAAATATAAAATTAAAAGAATCATTAAAAGAAATGGAATTAAAAGTAAATCAATTAGAGAAAGATAAAGAGAAAATGAAAAAAAATCTATTCAAAGCTAAAAATATAATTATAGAACAAAGAAATAGAATTTCTTCTCAAAATATTGATATTACTCATTCTATAAATAATAATAATAATTTTGAAGAAAAAATTGAAATTAATATAAACGATTTAATTTCAAATAATAATGATAATTTAGGAGATCAAAATTTAAAAAGTACAAAAAAATCAATTTATTCTTATTTTTTTAATACATCATTACCATTACAAGTTCAAAGTTTATCAAATAGTCCAAAAATTAATAATAATAATAATAATAATAATATAAATAATATAAAGATTGAAAATTTAAAAATTAAAATTAAAAAGTTTAAAGAAAAGAAAAAGAATTGGAAATGTAATGTAGAGAAATTAGAAAAAGAAAAAGTAACATTGGAAGAAATGAATAGATATTATAAACATAAATGTGAAATTTTAGAAAAGACATTAATGAGACCATCACCATTATTAAAACCAATTAATTCAACCAATGTATTATTATCACCTAGACTAAATTCAAGTCATTGTCAAATTAAATTTTTAAAATCACCTTCACCATTGTTAAAAAGTCATAAAAATCATTTTACAATTGATAATATTATAGTATAGTAATACAGAATAAATAGAAATTCGAATTTAAATTTTATTCAGAAGAGGAACTTAAAGTTTTTGTAGATTCAATTTGCATTTGAATCGATTGATTCTTTATATTGGATAAATAGGAACAATAGATTGATGATTCTTTTAGTGATCCAAATTGATAGGTTATAGAATTATTATTCCATTTTTCTAATGCTTTTTTTAATTGATCCATTTTTAATGGTTTAGATAGATAATCATCCATACCACTTGATAGTGATTCTTCATTTGCATCATTAGCTGATAGTGCAATTATTGGTATTCTTTGTCCTTCCGGTTCAAGACTTCTAATGATTTTTGAACATTGAAAACCATCCATTTCAGGCATTTGACAATCCATTAGAATTAAACTTATATTTATACCACTTTTTACCAATTCCAAAGTCTTTAAACCATTAGAGCCAATAATACAATGATAACCAAGTTTTTCTAGTTGTCTAGTTATAATTTTAATATTTACTTCATTATCTTCACCTACTAGAATATATTTATCATCCATTTCAATAATTTTACCATCATCTTGAGATGATCTATTAGATTCAGTAGAACTAATCAGTGAAGGTGCTTGTGATTTTGTTGATTTTAATATAGGTGAAATTAATTTACTATAGGTTATGGGTTTAGTTACAAAACTAAAAACTTTTTGATGACTATGCCATTGATGATTGAAAACTGATCCAAATATTATAATCTTTTCTTGATTTACAACTTGAAATAGACTATGAATTTCAGAACTTTGATCTGATATCAGAATGGTGTCTATAGGTTGATCTCTATTCTGACTTAGATATTCAATAGTTGAAGATACAGTATAGGTTTCAATACATTCAAATTTCATTGATTGTAATATATTTCTAATGGATGATATTATTAGAGGATTACTTTCAATTACCAAAACTCTCTTTTGTATATGACTTGGTCTAAACTCTGGATAAAAGAATTGGTTGGCTGCTGGAACACTTGTTGGTAGATAACTAGGTGATGCTATAGAAACCTTTAAATGTACATTAAAAGTAGTTCCTTTACTACTTGAACCAACATCATTATTGGTATCAATTGAAAAACTACCACCCATTAAATCTATCAATTCTTTACAAAATGATAAACCAAGTCCAGTTCCACCATATCTTCTTGATATACTACCATCAATCTGTCTAAATGGTGTGAAAATCTCTTGGAGCTTATCTTCAGGTATACCAATACCTGTATCTTTGATTTGAAATTTAAGCGCAATCTGATCACCAGATTCATATTCAGTACTAACTTGTAGCAGTACATAACCACTCTCTGTAAACTTTACAGCATTCCCAACTAAATTGGATAGAATCTTCTTTAGATTTCCACGATCACCAAATATAACTGGAGGTACTGGACTTTCTGATGTACCCATTAGTAATATAACATCGAGTTGTTTGGAATTTGCAGTCTCTGAAACGGATTCAAATATCTCTTCAATCATAGGTAATAGCTCAAATGAACTTATATCCAGAGTGAATTTACCAGATTCCAATTTTGAGAAATCCAATATATCATTAATAATGGTCAAAAGATTATCAGTTGACTTTTTAATTGATTCTATAGATTCAATATGAGGGCTTTCAACAATTGCCAAAGGATTACGTTGCTGATCTATCATTAGCTGGGTTAGACCTAGAATGTGGTGACAGGGTGTACGGATTTCATGACTTATATTGGTAATGAATTGACTTTTCAATTTGTTAGCTTCAATTGCTGCAGCTTCAGCTTTTCTAAATCTACTTAGATCAAAAACAAAAGTTATACATTGTTCAACTGAACCATCAATCATTGCACATGTCACTAAAATTGGAATTTTCTTTCCATTCTTATGAAAATAAGCCTTTTCAATAGGTTGACACCATCTTTTGGCTTTCAATTCCTGTAGTGCTCTAGCAGAGATTTCAAAGAATTCTGGAGGTGTCAATAACATCCAATCAATTTTACCATTTTCTAAATCTTGTCTGGTATAACCAATCATGGAAAGTAGGGCATCGTTAGCATCTAGGATCTGACCTTTCAAAGTGGAAAACATTACACCCAACAATGACAATTTAAATAGAATATTATAGGTATTTCTACATTGATAAAACACTAATTTCTCTTCAGATGAAATTAAATGTTTTTTAAATTCAATAAAATGTTTGAAACTGGATTGACTCTTATTTTCGTCTTCTGGAAAACCTAATTTTACTCTTTCACTCTGAGGCTTACTATAGAGCTCTTTAAATCTCTCAAACATACTATTCAAATTGATATTCTCTTTAATACCCAAAGCAGCACCCTCATTCATAAACAAATGGTAACTATATCCTATCCAGCCTATTATCTCTTTCTTTGAATTTTGTATACAACTTCCATTCATACAATACGGTAGAACACCACCATCTTCAGTATAATGCCAATAATTCAATTCAAATGACTTAGTATTCTCATTACTAATCAGTGTTTTAAAATTAAATTCCTTTTCAAATTCTTTCTTGTTATAAACCCATTCCATATACTGATCCATTGAAGAACCTTCACAAGTTCTATTATCAACTTTCTGACCATCAAGCCGTCGGAAATTCAGTAGATTACCATTACAATTTGCCTTCCAAATCACTACAGGACTATGATTTAACAATGCTGCCAACTTTTCATATTCTGATATCAATAAATAATAATCTTCTTGATTCTCTAAAGATTCACCAATAAATTGATCGACATTCTTTATAGATCCAAATAAACATATACAACCATCATTAAATGGACTTATAGTAATTAGACTTGAAAATTGTTGATTTAATTTTTGATTAAAAATTTGAATTTTTCTTTTTACAATTAATTTACTTTTAAAAGAAGATAAAATACTTTCTGAAAGATTATCTCCTATTTCTTTTTCTTTTGAACTTCTACTATTACTAGGTGAAAATTGATTTAATAAAAAATATTGTCCATTATTATTAATTTCATTATTATTATTTATATTTGAAATACTATTTAAAATTTCGTTGCTGTTACATGATAATAGCGTTTCAATGGAATGATTTGAAATTACACTACGAATGATATCTTTCTTATTTAGATTTTCAATTAATACCATCATTACTGGTGATGGTATTGAATTTATTAAATTCTCTGACTGAAAAATACTATTCATTTTATTATATTATTATTAAAATATTATTAAAAATAAAAATTATAATAATTGTAAAGAATGTAAGGAAATACGAAATAAGATATCAGGAGATTATTTATCAATTTATAAAAAAAAAAAAAAAAAAAACAGTTGGACAATCTAAAAATAAAAAAAGTTCCTGATTTTTTTTAAATGTTTTAAATATGGTCTCCAACTGAAATTTCAAGTTCAAGGTTGTGGAATTTGGGAAAATTTTCCAAATTAGAATTTTTTTTTTTGTATCCAAAAATTTAAAATCTAAGATTAGATCTCTTTATACATAACAGAGTTTAGTTACCATCATTTTTATGAATCATTAATAGTGCCATGTCAACATAGGTTTTTTTTTTTTTATAATTTTTTGTAATTTTTAAAGTTTTAATTTATAAATAGAGATAGATAGGTAGAGAATGAATAATGGATGTAATATAGCATTTTTACATCCAGATTTAGGTATTGGCGGAGCTGAAAGATTAATTGTTGATGCAGCAGTATCATTAAAATCAGCAGGACATAAAGTTTGCATTTATACAAGTAGACATGATCCAAAGAGATCGTTTAAAGAGACACATAATGGACAATTGGATATACATGTGAGAGGAAATGTATTTCCTCGTTCTATTGGTAACAGATTTATGGTCATTTGTGCAATGATTAGAAATATATTGGCAGCACTCTCTATTATAGCACATCAATGGAAATATGCATACTCTCCAGAAAAGAGATACCAAATGGTTATTATTGACCAGATATCTGCTAGTATACCTCTATTTAAATTGTTGACACCTTCAACTAAAATTCTATTCTATTGTCACTTTCCAGACAAGTTATTGTCCATTAGAAACTCTTGGATAAAGAGTGTCTATAGATTACCAATTGACTATTTTGAAGAGTTTACAACATCATTTGCTGACCAAATACTGGTAAACAGTAACTTTACAAGAGGAATCTTCAAAAAATCATTTAAATTCATCAAAAAGGTACCATCTGTTCTCTACCCCCCTTTAAACACAGATGAATTTTTAAAATTAAGTGAAAAAACACCACAATATTCTGCATTGCCAAAATCTTTAGAGGGCAGAGTTCCAGAGACAAAGAAGAATATTATACTATCAATTAATAGATTTGAAAGAAAGAAAAATCTACCACTGGCAATAGAGAGTTTTTCAATACTTTTACAAAAGCTTTTAGATCAGGATCTAGTGGATGAGATTGCACATTGTCATTTAGTGATTGCAGGTGGATATGATCCAGATCTCAGAGAAAATGTTGAACATTTACGTGAACTACAAGACATGGTAACACAAAAACAACTTTCAGATAAGGTCTCATTTGTGTGTTCATTTAATGAACAAGAGAGATCATGGTTACTTAATAACTGTTTGTGTATGGTTTATACACCAAGTTTTGAACATTTTGGTATTACACCTCTTGAGGGAATGTTTAGTTTGAAACCAGTAGTTGCAGTGAATTCTGGTGGTCCAATTGAAACAGTACTCAATGACTCTACAGGTTACCTATGTGAACCACTTGCACCAACATTTGCAACAGCACTCTATCAATTAGTAAGTGACAAACAAAAAACCATTCAATTTGGTAATAATGGTAGAAAATGGGTAGAGAAAAACTTCTCTTTAAAAAGTTTTACTGTAGAACTGAATAAAATTGTTTTATCAACTTTAGGTAAAATTCAATTTAAAAAAATTGATTAAATAAAAAAAACAATAATTACATAACAATGATATTAAATTAGAAATCAATTACATCATCATCTTCCCCCAAACCACACACACCAAAACATTGTTTTTTTTTTATATTAAATTATGTCACAATCAAAATTTTATAAAAAAAATGAAAATGAATTTAAAATATTTTTTTTTATATTTTTTTTTATCGATTTCGACTGCGAACATATAAAAAAAGATGATCAATAGATTTCTAAAGAATCATCTAATTAGGAATAATCTTTTAAATTCCATACATAGAATACCCGATAAATTTAGTAGCCCACAGATTATAGGAAGATTTTATTTTTCAAGTATTTCCAACCCACCAATAGACGCATCCAGCAATGGTACACATAATATAAATAGTAAAACAGTTAACCAGAGTAATAAAACAGATAATAGTAACAGTAATCAGCCTTTTATAAATAGGTTTTTGGATAAATTGAAAAAAAAATCATTTATAATTGATCAATATATAAAATTTAATTTTAGAAATTATAAGACTTTACAAGAGACAATGGATGATATAAAACTATTGGATCCACTGAATAATCTAACTCAAGTTACTCAAAAAGATTTATTTAAATCTGTGGAATCGGATTTGAATAGAGTTACAAAGAATATTATAAGTTCTCTAACTATAAAGAGTGGACGTGAAAGTAATTTATTTTCATTTATGGCTGAAGAGAAGACACATCCTGCATTGTCAACATTGTCTTCCTATTATTTTGGTCTGAAAGGTAAGAGAATCAGACCTACTTTAGTCATCTTACTGGCTAAAGCGATAGAAGGTAAATCTCAAATTCAAGATAGATATATAACTTTAGCTGAAGTTGTAGAAATGATTCATACTGCATCTTTGGTTCATGATGATGTTATTGATGAGGCATCCACTCGTCGTGATGTTTTATCCATCAATCATAGTTTTAATAATAAATTGGCAATTCTGTGTGGTGACTATTTACTATCGAGATCTTGTATACTATTGTCATCTCTAAGAAATCATGAAGTAACAGAATCAATGTCAAATTCAATAAGTGAATTGGTAGAGGGTGAATTCATTCAAGCCAGATCCAAAGGTCAAGCCTCTTTTGATAACTATCTACGTAAATCCTATTTAAAAACTGCAAGTCTATTAACCAACAGTTGTCGTTCAACTGCCTTACTTTCAAGTTGTGATTCAACTGTTGTTGATATTGCAACTGAATTTGGTAAAAATATTGGTTTAGCATTTCAAGTAAGTTTTATTTCTAAATTTGGTAAATTTTTTTGACAAAAAAAAAGTGAGAATGAATATTAATTTCAAAATTTATTACATAAAATAGATTATTGATGATTTATTAGATTATACAAGTTCAGATGAAGTAGCAGGTAAACCTACATCAGTTGATTTACAATTAGGATTAGCAACAGCACCAGTTTTATATGCAACACAAGAATATCCACAATTGGAAAATTTGATAACTAGAAAATTCTCTGAACCTGGTGATGTTGAAGAAGCTAAAAATTTAGTTTTAAAGAGTAAAGGAATTGAAAAAACTAGAAATCTTGCTATCAAATATTGTAATTTAGCAATTGAAAATTTATTACAATTACCACAATCAGAATCAAGAGATTTATTAATTTCAATTTCTCAAACTGTGGTTTTAAGAAATAAATAAAATAATAAATAATAATAATTTAATTTAATATAAAAACCTCAAATTTGATGTTATTTCCTATTACTTTGAAATTTAATTCATTCTATTATTAACAATAACTGTGTGTTGTTTAAATAATGTTTCATTTCTTATTATTATTTAATTTTAATAAACAATGAGTGGTGAGTTGATATAGGGGAGTATGTGTGGGTAAAGTACAAAACAACTTTATAATAACCACAACTTTATTTCAGCTGATGGCTCTGTCATTTTATTTGAAAAATTAAAAAAAAATAAAAACAAAAAAATTTTCCCATTTCTTATTTGATCAGTTTTTGTAATAGCTACTTTTACAACAATGGTAAATATTTAACAAAAAAAACTTTATAGGTTTTTTTAAATATATATATATATTAATTTTAAAAATTAATAGAGTATTCATAAATCTGTAAGAGAGCTAGCTCAACCTAAAAATGTTGGTGTTGAAGATCTTGTAATGTTAAGTGAAGTCAATGAGAATTCATTGATTCAAAATTTACAACAAAGATATAAAGAAGGTTTAATTTATGTATGTATTATTATAATAAAATAATTATAATAATAATAATAATATTAATATTTTTTTTTTAAATAGACATCAATTGGACCAGTATTAATCAGTATTAATCCATATAAACAATTGGGAATTTATGGTAATGATTCTATTGATTTATATAGAGGTAAACATGAATTTGAAATACCACCACATGTATTTAAGATTGCAGATAAAGCCTATAGGGCATTGAAAGCTGAGAGAGAGAATCAATGTATTATAATTAGTGGTGAGTCTGGTGCTGGTAAAACAGAGACTAGTAAATATATAATGCAGTATATTGCCAATATTACTGGTAGTTCTGCAGAGGTAGAGAGAGTAAAGAAACTCATTTTGGAATCCAATCCACTTTTAGAGGCATTTGGTAATGCAAAGACACTTAGAAATAATAACTCTTCTAGATTTGGTAAATATATGGAGATTCAGTTTAATTATGCAGGTGATCCTGAAGGTGGAAAAATTACAAATTATCTATTGGAAAAGAGTAGAGTTATCAATCAGACTGTAGGTGAAAGAAATTTTCATATTTTCTATCAGTTATTGAGTGGTAGTTCAGCTGAGGAAAAGAGGGACTATCATCTACAGACTGCTGAGAATTATGCCTATTTGAATAAGTCAAAGTGTTATACTGCTGATGGTGTTGATGATGTATTGGCATTCAAACAGACAAAGAATGCAATGAAGGTTGTTGGTATCACTGAAGAGGAACAAAAAGAAATCTTTAGATTGTTATCAGCAATTTTGTTGTTGGGTAACTTGACTTTTACTGCAGGTTCAACTGTAAAGAATAGTGCAAGCTGTGTGATTTCTGATAAGAAATTGTCAGCAACTATTGCATCATTGATTGGTGTACAAGCAGAGTTATTAGAGCAATCTATGATATCTAGAATGATATCAACAGGTCAAGGTGCAAGAGTTAGTAACTATCAAGTACCTCAAAGTGTTGATCAAGCTTTATACGCAAGAGATGCTCTTGCAAAGGCACTTTATACCAGACTCTTTGATTGGTTAGTTAGAAAGATTAATGAATCCATCGAAGTCTCTACTAAAGGACCTGTTATAGGTGTACTTGATATCTATGGTTTCGAAATCTTTGAAAAGAATGGTTTCGAACAGTTGGTTATAAACTATGTAAATGAGACACTCCAACAGATTTTCATTGATCTCACTTTGAAAACTGAACAGGAAGAGTATGTTCAAGAAGGTATCAAATGGGTACCAGTAGACTATGTAAATAACAAACCATGTGTAGATCTAATTGAAAAAAAACCTATTGGTATCCTTACTATTCTCGATGAGGAATGTCTCCTCGAGTACGGTACTGAAAAGACCTTACTTGAAAAGATGAATAAACATTTTGCAGCACATACTCACTATCAGAAAGCCGATCAACTAGCTCGTAATCAAATGCAATTCATTATCAATCACTATGCTGGTAAGGTCTTTTACAGTATGGATGAATTTCTAGACAAAAACCGTGATACTCTATTTAATGATCTTATCAATCTCGGTCAGAGTAGTACTCTAAAATTGGTATCTAACATTTTCAAATACCAAGCACCTCCATCTGAGGAACTTTCTGAACAAGACAAGAAAAACAAAGAGAAACTTCAAAGAAATGGATTTGTAAACTCTGCTCAAAAGGTATTGATTCCACAGGACAAGAAACGTCCAGTTACAGCTGGTGGTCAATTTAAAACTCAGGTAGCAGCACTATTAAAGTCATTGTACAGCTGTAATCCTCACTATGTACGTTGCATTAAACCTAATGAACTTAAACGTGCTCTGGATTGGGATTTGGAGAAATGTTCTCAACAAGTTCGTTATTTGGGTTTATTTGAGAATTTGTTGGTCAGAAGAGCAGGATTCTGTTCACGTCTTCCATTTGCAAAATTCATGAGACGTTATTATATGTTGGCTAAAAGTACTTGGCCTAAATGGGAAGGTGATGCAAAGAGAGGTGTTGAACTACTGTTAACTGAAATCAAGATTCCACATGACGAATATCAATATGGTAACACTAAAATATTTATAAGAAATCCTCAACCACTCTTCCAAATGGAAGAAATGAGAAACCAGAGAATCAATCAATTGGTAACCATGTTACAGGCAACTTGGAAAATGTATAAACAACGTAAATGGTATCTTCAAACTATAGCTGCAATTCGTATTCAACGTGCATGGAGAGGTTGGGTACTCAGAAGAGAATGTGTGAAATTAAAGAATCAATCTCTACTGATTTTCCAAAATAACAAAGAAAGAAATAGACTTAGTTTACAACTATCAAGTAAAGCTTTCCTAGGTGACTTTTTATCACTTTCAAGAGATAAGTTTACAGTTGACACCCTAAAACGTGAGGAAGGACCTGAAGCTGAACTTCAACTATCCCTTCTAGTAAGTAAAGTAAACAGACATCACAAGATTCAAAAACGTACCATTTTGATAACTCGTCATAATTTCTATCAATTGGAAACCTTTTCTAAACCTAAAAAGGATGGATCATGGTTTTTGGTAAAAAGAAAAATACCATTTAAAGAGATTGACCGTCTAAGTCTCAGTAAACTTGCTGATAATTTTGTAACTGTTCATGTTACTCAAGGAAGTACTCAAGTAGACTATGTCTTTGAAACCTCAAAGAAAACAGTCTTATGTACTCTCTTTGCTAATCTCTATCAAAAATCTCAAAACAAACCTCTACCAATTGATTTCAAAAATGAAATTCAATATCGTTCAAGAAAAGGTTCTTCTGAGTTGAAATTTGAAAAGGTTGATTCTCTAGGTAAAGATCCATCTACCATCTCTAAAGATAAAGATGAAATTCCTTTCACTTCAAAATTTGAAAAGGGTGCATTTAAAATTAAGGTTTTGGAAGGTTTACCACCTGATTCAAAATCAATTATAATTCATTAATAAATTACTAAATTAAAATTTTTTTTATAAAAAATACTGTTATTGCCATCTTAAACCATTTTTGGGTTTTTGGCAAATATTTGAAAAAAAGTAATCAGATATTTTAAAATTTTATAAAAAAACAAACAATTTTTTTTCATATTCCCGATAAAAATTGGTTAGCCATTTGTGATCTTAAAGTTAGAGTTGTAAAAGTGTATATTTTTTTCTTTTATTATTATAATAATACCCACTTTTTATAAAGAAAAGAGACACAAAATAACCCCACAATCAAAAAAAATAAATGGATATATCAATAGATGGTGACACTGTCGAAATTAACAATGACAACAGTAGTTCTCCAACTACTTTAAAAGAACCACAATCAATAATTATTGATAACTTTTCAAATAATAATAATAGAGATTCACAAGAAGTAATAATGGATAATATTATAATTAATAATAAAATTAGTTCAAATAATAGTTTATCAAGTAGTATTGATGAAAGTATTTATTCTAGTAGTGATAGTGAAAGTACTGAATTGGATTCAAGTCATAGAGATTTACATAAAAATTTATCAGTTAACCTTGATCAATCAGATAATATAACTATTACTACTACTGCTGCTACTACAACTATAGGTTTAGTACCTGAATTTGGTTTAGTTTCAAATTTACCAACTATATCAGAGGATACTACAGCAGATACTATAGTACCAATAATACCAACAACTACAGAATCATTAACATCATCAAATGATCAAATTAGATCTAGTAATGAAATGACATCAGTAACACAAAAAAGTAGTAGAAAACAAACAATTAAATCATTAATTGATAATAATAATAATAATAATGCTCTCAGAAATAGTGGTGAATTAGAGAAGGCTAATAATAATATTGTTGATAAATCACCATCGTGGAGATATGCATCTTCACCTGGTAAAATTAGAGCTTCAAATTATAAAAAGGAACATGTAAACGTTAGTCCTGTTGTCATTTTAAATGATAGTGATAAACCTAAAAATACAAAATTGGCAACTATTGTAAAAACACCCCCTTCTTCACCAATTCCAAATACTGATAATATTAATAATAATAATAATGTAACACCACCACAACAACAATCAACAAGTAATAATAATAGCCCAACTAATAATAGTCCAACTAATAATAGTAGTAAACCAGTTACACCATTACTCAAATTACCAGATTTAAATACACTAGAGGATTTAAAACTTTCATTAGATTCATTTCCATTACCACCTACAAATATTCCAATTTTACCTAACACTATTAATACAACTAATAATACTGGTGGTTCAATTGGTAAAAAGTCAAATAAAGAAAAGGATAAATATAGAGAAAGTACAATTACTCCTTTAAATATTAATGATTCAATTATTTCAACAACAACAACACCACCAATTACACCATTCACATCATCATCTAATTTATCATCAAGTAATACAAGTTTACCATCAATAGAAACTGATTCAACTTCAATTCCTTTGGATTTATCTGCCAATACAACAACATCTACTACTATCACACCAACTACACCAAATACAACAACAGTAGAATCTAATAGTGAGATATCTAGTTTAGAATCTACAACTACTACTGAACCATCCATTAGTGAACAACCAGTAGAAATTAAACAATCTACTATTCAAATAACTAATGCTAATAATAATATTGATGATAAACAAAATAACAATCAAATTGTAACACCAACTACAACACCACCAACTTCACCACTAACATCACTTAACGTTATGGTACCAAATAATAATATGAATATATCTACTATAAATCTAAATAATAATACTCCAAAATCACCTTCATCAAATCCATTATCCCCCAGAAAACATACTATAATTGATAAAGTTAAATTTATGTTTACTAAATTGGATAATAGTACTTCATCATCACAAGCAACACTTAGTAAATCTTCTGATAATACAATAACTGGTACAACAAAATCAGAGAGATCTGATAGTAAATCAACTAGTAATAATAATAATAATAATGATATTAAAGATAAATTTACATTTAATATCTACAGTATTTTTGAGTTCCCAGAAAGTGAGATTATCATTGTTGAACATCCTTGTGCCTACAGAAGAAAAGTATCAAAAGCTGGTAAACTCTATGTTACCACTAATTATTTATGTTTTTATAGTTTAATTTTTAATAAGGAAATCAAAGTAAGTTATAATATTACCAAGACATATCACTTTACACAATATTACGTGTAATTATAAATATATTAATAATTATTAACTTTAAAATTTTATTAGAAACATTCACACTTTAAAGATATTATTGGTATTAGAAAGGTTTCATCTATAATTATTGGTAGTTCAATTGAAATTACAACTGTCTATAAGAAATATGTATTTGGAATGTTTGAAAGTACTGAAAATGCTTATCAATCTATTCTATCACATTTCAACAAATTTAAAGATCAATCTAAAAATACAATTAATAATGATACACCATTAACCATTAATAATAATAATAATACTACTACTGGTACTACATCCATCAGTAAACCAATTGATATTACATCTGTTAATAACAATAATGAAGATGATGAAAATTTATCAGGTAGACAAAGATTCTATTCAGTACCTGATAAAGATAATATATCAATTCCATTAAGTAATAATAATAATAATAATAATAATAATAATAATAATAATAATAATAATAATAATAATAATAATAATAATAATAATAATAATAATGAACCATTAAAATCACCTAGATCTTTATTATTAAGTGAAGAAAAAGTTATTACTAGAGGTAGAAGTGGATCACTTCCAACCTATATTGTAAAACAAAAGAAACCAAAAGAAAATTATTTATTCTCTCCAGTAAAGGAAACTGTATTACTATCAACTTCACCTGATAAATTATCATCACCACAATCACCAATACCATTTAAACTCACTGATAAAGATGTTAAAAAATCTCATAGAAAATCTTTATCTTCTGGTGTAAAGGTATTTGGTAATAATATCTTACCATCCACTAATAATAATAATGATGATTCTCAACAACAATCTGCAATAATTACTGATCAGTCAACTACTACCACTAATAATAATAATAATGTAGATGATAATAATAATAATGAAAAAGTAATTGCTTCTGGTGGAAGAGATAGATCATTTACCAATAGATTTAAATTTAAAAAGGTATTAAAAATAAGGATCAAATGGAAAAGATTAATACCATGTTGAGAAATAAGCAAAATCAAAATGTTGATTTTAGTGATTACTTATTCAAGGAGGGTATATTTGGTTTGACAATAGAGTCAATGAGAATACAGGAAGATGATCATTCACCAGTACCTGTATTTATAATTAGATTGTTGAAACATATTGAATCTACTAGATTGGAGAGTGATAGTAGTGTATCATCAATCTATTTGGATGAAAGTAGTCAATCACTAACATCTAATGATCAACCATTGTCAGATGAAATGGCTGCACTGATATCCAGTATCTCAAGTGGTAAAGAGGATAACTATAAATTCCTAAATCCAAAACCCAAAGTATTAGGTGACCTATTGAAATACTTTTTCTTTAAATTACCATCACCATTAATGCCTGATAGTCTATTACTTGTAAATACATTTAAACATGATGATGAAAATTATAAACTATCATTCTGTAGATCTATCATTCACAGTCAATCTCATGTCATTTGGTCAACTTTTAAACATCTCCTCCAACATCTAATCAAATTAACAACTCTCTCACTAAATACACCTCCACTTGACATTCAACCAAATTCTACTGATAATAATCAAGAGATCTCAACTCAACCAACAGTTGAAATCAAAATTGAAGAATCAATTGATCAACCATTAAAACTCAGTATCAACAATAATAATAATGAAAAAGAAATTTATCAAAAATTATCAAATATTTTTGGACCATTATTATTTAAATCCTCAACAAATAATGATAGAGAAAATTCAATTCAAATTTTAAATTATATATTTAATAATTTTGAATCTATATTTTCAGTAAGTATAAAAATACTATTTTTTAGAATAACTAATTGTACTAATGAATTTTCACTTTTAATTTATAGGAAAATTATAATAATATTTCATTATATACTATTAAAAAGGGTAGTCAAGTATTAAAGAATTCAACAATTGATCATTTACTATTAAAATTAGTAGATGTATACTATGTTGATGAAAATCTTTTGGAAGTGTTTAATTTGACACATCATGATTATTTCTTGACTACATTTGGTTATATTGAAAAACTAATTGAAATCTATTCTAGATTTAATAGCCCAGATCAATATCAACCTGAAAATGGTAATTTGGAAATTGTATTGAAACTAGCACATCCATTGACTATTAAAGTTAGAGAAAGAATTCTATTTCTTATTAAAAATCTAATTGAATTTAAACCAAAATTCTGGAGTCAAGAATCATCATTACCTACACTTGACCTACTCCAATCCTTCACCAATCGTTACTATATATCCTCTTCTTCCAAACTCCTTTCACCAGATGAAATTAAACAATTCATTTTCTTTTGTGATTTTAATTATAATTTAAAATCTGATAATTATATACCACCAACAAATAACAATAATATTAATAATAATAATAATAATAATTCAGAATCTAATAGTGGATTTTTATTAGGAGCATCTAGAATGACAGAATCAAAGAAATTTCAAATTATTGAAATGGATTCAACACAGATTGCAATTCAGATTACATTAATTGATGAGAAATCATTCAAGTCCATACCAGTATTTGAATTGTTGTTAAAGAAATTTACAAAAGCCGAATTATCACCAAGTTATCAGTTAATGGTTGGACTGTTTAATAGATGGAGTTCATGGGTTGGATCAGAGGTTTTGCAAAATAATGCATCACCATCACAGAGAGCACAAGTAATTGAAAAGTTTATTGAAATTGCTATAGTGTTGAGAAATCTAAAGAATCTACACAGTTGCTATGCAATTACACAGGGTCTACACCATTACAGTTTGAAGAGACTTCATTTGACTTGGGATAAAGTTTCAAAGAAATCTCAATCACATTTTACAGAATTACAAAATCTCTTCTCTACAGAAGGTAATCATAAGAACTATAGAGATCTTCTAAATGGTTCAGAACCACCTCTTATTCCCTACCTAGGTTTGTTCTCTAAAGATTTATTAGTTTGTGAAGATACCATTCAAACTAAAATCTCTGACCAGCTAGTTAATCTAGATAAAATGAGACAAATCTATCAGATTATAAAGAATTGGAAATTCTATCGTGTACCTTATCCAATGAAATCACATCAATCTCTAAAAGAAAAGATTCTATCTAGACCCATTCTAAATGATGATGAACTCTTTGAAAAATCAATTTTACTTGAACCAAGAAAACAAACCAATGCCCCACTTCCCATTTGGTTACAAGATAAATCTCAAGTACCTCCTGGTATTTAAAATAAATAACGTTAAGCAATTAAGTTTTTTAGTCAATTTTTTCTTACTTCGATTTATCTTTAATCTTAGAAAACTATAAATATTTAAACAATCCTAAGGAATTCAGATTTATAAAAGACATATTATTATATTATACATTTTTAATTACATTACAATTCTTTATTTCATTTCCTCATTATTCATATATATATTCATTATATCTTTAATTAGCACTATAAAAATCTTCATATACTTCATTTACTTTGAATAAATCCACAAATCTTGATGTCATTTTTATATTCTATCTAATTTTTATAAATTAGTATAAACTAGTATGAACATTGACTTACTTTAATTAATATTCTATTTATTTCTTCTTTTGCGCTTATTTTAGCACCACAATTAATAGGATAGATATTAATAAATTAATTGTTTCTTTTATCTGAAACTGGATATTTTAAATATCTATAATTCTAAGTATTTTTTTTTTACATATTTTTTAATATATTGTAGTATGTCGAACATTCAAGTAATGCAACAAGTGTTAAAAAGAAAAGAATTAAAAAATTCAGAGGAATTAGATAGATATTTAAACGAAGAGTTATTAGAATGGTTATCTTCTCCAGAACAATATTTAAACAAAGTTTCATTTGTTAATGAAATATTAAAAAATTACAAAAGAGATCCTTTGTTTTGCAGTAATATAGTAAAGATATTAGTAGAATTTGACATTTCAAAAGATGATAATAGTAATAGAGTTAAAAGTACAACAATTGAAATTCTTTTGACATTAAAAGAATTAAGTTGGGAATACTATGTCAATGGTATCTATAGAAAGTTTCTTCAATCTACTCCTAAACTACAGAAAGCTATATTTAATAATTATAATCCTGAATTACAAAGATCTATTCAAAGATCATATGTACCTGAATTATTTCCATTTGAATCATTAGTAAAGGTAATTAATACATATATAAACATCATGATATATTGTTATTAACATTTTTCAATAATAAATAGGTTATAAAAACATGTAATGAAAGTAAAGGAAATTTAAGATGGGAAAAACATAATATTGATAGAATCACATCACTTGCATTTGCAATAGTCAAAAAAACATATTTCCCAAAATTAGATGGGATATATATTAAAAGTACTATTGAAAATGATTTTGCAAATAAAAATTATGTGATTCTGGAGGGTGGATTATCAAGAGACTTTGTAAGAGGGGTGATAGAGTTTATCCTTAGTGATACATTAGAAGGTAATCTAAAGAATGATGTAGAGGATATGATCTTTTTCCTCTGTATCATGACATTTCAAAATCTAAAAGAAGATGATATTTATGATCTAAAAGAAGATTATTTAAAGTTGATTCCCTATATCTTTAAATATAGATTATCTAGATCTAATTTACGTGTAAGATTTCATAAGAAGGCATTGATAAAGCCTCAAAAAGGTCAGAGTAATATGTATTTTCTCAAGAAATACTATGGAGAAGAAACAATTGAAAGTGAATCCATTTCATGGTTTCTTAAATGGACTAAAGACAATCAAGAACTATCAGAATCCAAAATATATTGTCTCATTGGTTTGGTTAATAGTTTGAGTGATATTTGCACTGAAAAACATCTCACTGAAATTTATAAAATTTTAGTACAAGGATTTACCACTGAATTTCCCTATGATATATATCTCCAGATTTCTGATACCCTCGATAGATTAATCAATAGATTTGGTAAACTCTCTCCTCAAAACTTTCAGAAACTCTATAATCATTTGACAAAGAATCTATCGATTCTAGATGAAAACTTTCTGATAGCTCGACAAAACTTTTATAATCTCTACACTGCACTTTTAAGTAATAATCCAAGTTATACCATAAAAAATCTAGATGAAATTGTAAAATGGTTTAAGAATATACCTAAAAATACGCCATTGGTTAATCATATGATTCATCTAAACAAGGTTCTATGTTCACCATTGGTTTTTGATTCATTATTGAAATCAAAGAACTTTGATATGATTCATAAAGAAATTGAATGTCTTGCTAAAAGGTCTTCGGAGGATAATGTATTCTTATTGGAATATTTAATGTCAGTTTCCAAATCTGGTAATGCTGAGAACAAAAAGAATTTTAAATTAATGTATAAAAGTATATCTAAAGGTATAAATAGTAATAAGAAATGGGTTCATAAGAATGATCATTTCTATGAGCAATTGTTAATCTATTATGGTG
This sequence comes from Tieghemostelium lacteum, assembly GCA_001606155.1. Lineage (NCBI taxonomy): Eukaryota > Evosea > Eumycetozoa > Dictyosteliales > Raperosteliaceae > Tieghemostelium > Tieghemostelium lacteum. The sequence goes on along the minus strand of LODT01000015.1, from coordinate 183,028 downwards.
ATCTTAAAGAACAACAAGGTGAATCTAAAGGGAAATCAGATGCATTTGTAATCTATGAAAGAACTATAAGAGCATTTGTAAAGACTATAGAAGATGGTAATAAGGTATCATTGGATTTGATATCATCTAGTACAAATGATATCAAAGAGGTAGATTATCTCTTTAAACAGGTTAATGAACTCTTATCAACACCAGAGAGTACCATTAGCCTATTAATCCATTTTATTGATATTGAATCTGGAGATAAATATGTTGTTGACTACCTCAACAGCTTTATCAATCAGAAATTTCAAAAATCAAGTGGTACAAGTTACAGTCATATTGACCAAACTTCATTTAGTGTATTTCTATTGATAATAGATGGTCTGAAACGATATGTTAACATTGAAAGCCAAATTGAAACATCTATACTCTTCAATATAAAACAAAAGTCCAGATTTGATAATGTCAACAACAAAAGAATTATTTCTCTTTTGAAAAGTCTCAACGATTTCAATGGTTTTTTTTGTAAATTTATAGATTGCGCTATCGAAAATGGAGACATTTCTGATCCATTTGGAAATTTTGAACAGATTTACAAAGGTATCTTTGGTCCGGAGAATAAATCTAAACCTGACAAAAGTGATTCTGAACTCTTACATAGACACTTGGTAAACAGTATATTGAAGAAATATAAACTCAATACACTGTCAGTGGAAATTTTGAAAAAGGTATTACTCTATCACAAGATGATTTCTCAAGTTGAGGATAGAGAAATGTTCATAGACCAGTTCAAGAGTTTCAGTGTTGCAATTAAAAAAATTGTTCTGAAATTCATTAGATCAATGAAAATTGAATCATTAGAATTTCTAAATGATTCCACAATGACTGCATTCCATTTTGATCATGAAATTGTTGTACCAGAATTCAATAACTGTACTCCAAATGTACAAAATTTAATTGTACAGAGAGTATTAAAGTATATTTGTAATAATATTGGTACAAAGAGATATGAAATATTGGATTTGGCTCTGACTTCGAAAGTATTTTTTGTAGAGATACAAAAGATTTTCAAAAATAATCCAATGGACTTCTTGTTTGCTAAATTGTCAATATTGAGTATTTATCCAATTAATGTAGAATCACAATGGTCATTACTCTCTCAAGGATTGTATGAACTGAGCTATAGTAAATTACAAATGATAAAGTTAAATTCTCAACATTCGGTTATTCAAGGTTTATCAAGTCTGATCATCAGAGGTCCTGCTGATCTATACTATCATTTCACACAACCACTACCATTGTTGACTAGATTAAGAATTACTGCACCTAAAGATACTGTCAGTATAAGTGCTCTCGTCAATCTACTAAATCATTGTCCCAGATTGGAGACATTTGAAATTACTATTATTACTATCGAACACTTTATAGAACCATTCCATAACATTCTAGATGTACTTTTCAAACTGAATTCAATGGTAATGATTAAAGTTTTTTATACACTCAATCCAAACTATGATAAATCATTACAGTTTTTCCAAGTGCTAAAACGTATCAGAAAACATCATAAAAACACCAACCAAAAAGTTGCATATAAATTTACACTCCAATTTCCTTTGCCTTTTGCTATGGACAATGTTTCCATTGCTATGGAAAAACCTAATCCTGAAGATCCAAATTGTAAAATGACAAAAATGTACAAAACCTATTCCAACAATTGTCATACTTTTATAGTTAATGGTACTCATAAAACTCGAAATACATCACTGATTAATGGTACCAATTTCAAAAGACTGAGAAAACTATGTTTGGAAACTAAAAATAGTGTTTCAGAATTTTTAGAAATTAAACAATCAGCAGAATGGTTTTTCTTCTTTTCATCACCAAACATTAAAATTCAGAGTCTTCACCTTGAAATGACACTCAGCAGTGAAGAAATGTGTCATAATATTAATGAAATTATTGTAGCACTACACTCTTTGGAACATTTATCAATTCATTATCTCAGTCGTACAGAGTCTCAACTAGTTGCATGTGTAAATATCATCTTTTTATCAGTCAATCAAAATCAATCTATACAATCATTTGTAGTCACTCAACAACCTGTTAATGTTATGTTATCCAAAAAACCAATAGAAAATTTTCAGTTAATTGAAAATTGTAATTCTGGTAATTTTGTATCAACATCCTTAGGAAGATATATAAGAAATAATAAAAATTAATCTCCTACAAAGTACACTTCTATAATATCTCAAACCTTTTATATACATTTAATTTTTACATGGTTTGGACATCCACCAAAGATTATTTTTGGATTTTTCAATTTCCATTGGTACTAAACCTGTTATTGGTTTAGTTACATGATTATGATTATTATTATTATTATTATTATTATTATTATTATTATTATTATTATTATTATTATTTACATTAATATGTTTTGGTAAATATTTTCTAAATTTTTTAATATCATCAAATCTAAGTTCTTCAAGTGATATATATTGATATTCATCCATCGCTGTAATATTTTGATATCTAATATCATCTTCTATTTTCATTTGGTAAGGTATTTCAGTACCTTCACCCTTTTTATAAACTAAAATCTTCTTTTTTAGATTATTTTTAAAATTTTTAATAGCTGGGTTATCATTAAATGTACCATTTCCAAATAAATTGGTTCTATTTACATTTCCAAATAATGATGGTGTTGTTGTTGTAGGTATTGAAGTTGTTGTTGTAGTATTTGTTGTATTATATGTTGTATTATTATTTATAGTAGTTGGTAAAAAAGGAGGTAGATTGTTTAAGGGTGGAGTAGGAGGTGCTCTATGTAAGGGGAAAAATGGTTCCGAAACTCTTAAACCTCTTTGATACCTATTATTTCTAATATCACCAAGTCTTAGTTCTTCAAATGATAGATTGGAATAATTAACATTAGCAGTTATTGACATGTACATTGTTGAATCATCTATGACGGGTGAGTATCTAATTGGTGTACCTCCTCCTGTCATTACTGTTCTTAGATTATTTATCATTTCATTGTAATTTGGAAAAAATACCTCCGATCTACCATGATATCTACCAGATCTAATATCTTGTAGTCTCAACTCTTCTGGTGATATGTTTGAATATACTCTCATTCCTGAAATGGTTGTAATTATAGTATCTTGGACAGGAGTAGGTTGATAAGGTTCATAGGTACCAATCAGTTGAATATTTCTCCTATTCATTCCTCAAAAACTATAGTTTATAAATTAAATTTCAAAAAGTTCTCAAAAATTAATTTTTTTTTTTTTTTTTTTTATTTCAAAAACACACACTTTTTTATGAAACAGAAATAAATAATCGTTTTAGTAATAGATGAATTAAATTTATTAGGACAACCTGGTCTTCCCACCGTACCATGGGTGTTGGTATGTCCACCATGTTGTTAGAATTACACGCACGACAGCTTCGAGATATTGTAAATGGTCTGGTAAATCAACCAGAGATAACTGAGGCTTACCTACAGAATGTAGATACATTGGTGAGACATCATAATACCGCCATAATTGCTGCTGCCACTGGATGTATTAAATACTACAACCGATCACTGTAAGTCTACCATGATCCTGTTAACTCTCTGTTACAAACACTGTTCAATTTTGAAGTTTTTACTGCTATCCAACATGGCGATGCACCATTTCCTGTCCAGTTCCGTGTTACCTTGCAATCCTATACTACCTCTATCTGGCAAAAACTTAATTTGATTTTCAGAAAAAGAAGAGTACTTTTGATTGACCTTCTCAATACTCCACCATCACAATTTAATCTTCCACAAAACCAAAACCCACAATAGATGTACAGATTTATATTTTTTTTGGTGGAAAAATTTTTATATATTTTCCAAATTAAAATTTTAACTTTAATATTATTTATTAGATATATTAGAAATAATAATATCCATGGAACACTCATTTAACACCCCAATAGAAGTCTATACCCTAATTGTTTCAGAAACAGACCGTCTATTGAAAAATAAAGCCTACCCCCACTGCATCCAGTAGAAGCATTCCTCGTGCACATGAAAGAATTATTTAAAATAACAATTTATGGATTATCGAAAAAACCACTATCTAAACATATGTGCTCCAATGACCTAAACCTTCTGAATGACATTCTACCCACGCTTAAAAGTGATAAAGACACTGTAAAAGTGGTACAATTATGTGAAATTTTATCAAATTTGCTAAGGAGAGAGCTACATGATACAAGTGCATTAAGTATACAAAACAATATACATACCTCTCTAGAAGTACGGTAATGTATTATCAAAGATTGGACCTCTCTACAAGTAGGTAGTGGTTGAATAAATAAGATATAATAAATATTTCGCTTTGCCAAAATACAAATTATAAGTCTTTATAACACCTTTAACGTTTTGTATTTAATTTTTATTTTTTTGATTTTTATCTCTACATATAGTTAATTGATAACAGGTAAAATTAACGAATTTTTGCCTTCGTTTATATATAAAAGGTTTAAAGATTAATTTGACACAGTGTTTCGGAAATGTATCTTACACAGCTCAGGAGTTTATTGAGATTGTCAATAGACACAATGTAAAGAAATGGAAAACTAATAGACAGAAAAGTGTAATTGAAAAGGAGTTTCTATTGAATTCAGGGTATCAATATGCAATTCATTAGTTAGATTAGCAATACAAAAAAATCCTTTAGTACAACAAGAGTATGATTGTGTATTAAGATATTAGTTTAGAAAGTATATTCATTAGTACTGGTGATAGTTATAGTACGAACCATCTCCACAACTGTCACTGTTTACTCGTGATCTCATTGAACATAGGTCACTAAAGAAATTTGATGTTTATATTGGTAGATTTAAAGGTGAGAGTTATCAGAGTTTGGTGAATCTTTTAAATAGCAATACAGTTTTACACCATCTAAAATGTCAGCGTCAGGAAGATCCCATGAAGGATAATTGCAGGAATTACAAATACCACACTGAAGACTATTAGAATAACTATATATTAAAAAAACACTTAAAAAAAAAAAAATAGGATACTCAAATTATTGAGTTCTATTGATTGCATTTGTTGATCTTTTCCTATTATTTAATGTTTATTAAATTTACTAATTTAAATATCAGAATATTTAATTTCACCTAAAAATATAGTTTTATCAGCAGAACATGAAGCTATAATTGGTTCGGTAGGATGGAATACAACTTCATTAATACTACCAGTGTGACCAGGTAATCTATACAAAAGTTTTTTGGTGTCAGTATCCCAAATGTATACTAATTTATCGGAAGATCCAGATGCAATTCGACTGTCATCTGGAGACCAAGAACATTTTATAAGATTTTTTTCGTGATTATGTTGAGAACCTTGGTAGACTTTAACACAACGATTTTGTGGTGCATAAGGTCTCAAATCCCATTGTCTAATGGTTTGATCCATTGAATTACTTAGAAGATAACTACCACCATTTTGATTAGATACAGATAGACCTGTGATACTATCTTGGTGACCTGTCAGTGTCATTAGAGGTTCTTCCTCTTGACGTAAATCCCAACATCTAATGATATTATCTATACTACCTGTTATTACCTGGTCAGAGGCATCAGAGAATGTCACTGCAGTCACTGGATATTGGTGTTTATATATTTGAATACTACCTCTAGTTCTCTGATCAAATAATCTACTACTGCAATCATCTGATGCCGATACTAAATAAGGTGGTCCTCTTCTAACTACACTACATGAATTTACAAATGTCTTATGTTCTCTTATTCTCTTTAGTAATACACCTTGATTTAAATCCCAAACTCCTATTGATTTATCACTGCTAACTGAAACCATCTCACTATCATCTGTTGTCCAATGTAATTCCAATACTGATCCTTTATGTCCTTTTAAAACTCCATAATTTATACAATCTTCATGAAATATATTCCATAAAACTATATTAATTAATCAACAAATTAGAATTTATATTGTATATATGGTCACTATACAATACATACATATTTCTTTATCATATGATCCAGATGCCAATGCAGTACCTGAATGATTAAATTTACATGTAAAAATTTCACCTTTATGACCAGAAAGTTGTATTATAGGTGATTTTAATTTTGAGGTTCTTTCAGTTCCTATTATTAGTTCTCTATTTTGATTGGTATTTTTAACTATTGATAATTCATTTTTTGATTTTTTATTTTCACTTGATTCATTTTGTACTAAAATTAAATCTTTTGATCCATCTGCTTTTCTTTTATTCGGATTATCTGACATCTTTGTTTCAAAGATTTGTGTTTGTGAAGATCTGTTCGATTATAATGAAAAATTAAAAAAAAAAAAAAAAATATTACACTTTGTTTGTTGAATTTATAAAAATAGATTAATTTAAACCCTACTATTTCTTGTTGATTAATTATAGTTCAGTCTATTCCATCAATATAATATGATATCACAAATTTTTTAATTTTTTTTTTCATTTTCATTTTCCAATAAATCTCTAACATTCATTGGTATCAGCAGATCCCCCACATTTCAAATGTAATTTAAATAATCAATTACATGAAAGAAAAAGATAAAAATTTGATTGATTTTTGGTTTGATGATAGTTCTGATTCAGATATTATTGAATTTGGTAGTTTAACACCACCAACACCCGAAACTATTAGACTTAATACTTTATTCCCTTCGTCCCCTATAAATAATAATTTAAAAACCACAATAGATATGAGTAAACCATTTAATGCTTCTGAATTCTTTAGTAAAAAGAAATTAGAACAACATCAACAGAATAATAATAATATTAATAATACCAATAATAGTAAAAAAAGAACAATAAATTTTGAAGATGATAATCAAAGACCATTAAAAATATCAAGTAATTCTGAAACTATACCAACAACATTAACAAAGACTGATTCTACAATTACAAGAGATTCTTTTTCAAAAATGACATTGGATAATAAGAAACTACCTGCAATTGTAAATAATAATAATAGAAATAATTTTTTATTTAGTACACCAAATACAACTAAAATTAATAGTAAAATATCAAATAATTTAAATCCAAGTAATCCAAATTATAAGGCACCAACTACATCACCACCTAAATCACAACAACAGATAGAGGAAGAATCATTCTTTTCAGATTTAGATTTTTCAGATTTCTCACCATCACCATTCATTGATAATATGATGGAGAGATCACCTAAACCAACTGGTGTTGGTGATTTATTTGCTGCCAATTTCTCACCTAGTCCATTTAAACCTTCATTTAGTCCTTTATCGAAAACACCTCCAACACCAACAAAAAATGTAAGACAAAATCTAAGTCAACTATTTCAAAAAGAATTAAATTCTCAATCCAATCTAAAGAAACAAAGATTTGAAAGAATTTTAGTTATAAATATTGAATATGATGTAACTATATTACCAAATCAATATTTACCATTACATAAAAAGGTATGTTTTATAATTTTAAATATTAAAGTATATACTAATATTTAGAGTATTAGACAATTATTGGGTATAGTGAAACATTAAGAATTAATAGAACCATTGTAATGGTTGGTGAATGGTTATATTCACCAGTTTACAGTGGAAATTTTGTTAATGTTATTGGTGACTTTGATGAAACAAATAGTATTTTGATTAGTAATCAAAAGAATCTATTGGTTTTACATCCGGATATTTTGATAACTGGTACAGAGTTGAGTAATAGTTATTCATGTGCAAGAAGAACAGTGTTAAAGGATCAGTTAAAATGGACAATGGATTCTAGTGTAGTTCCACTCTATGGTTCAATAGTACATGAAATATTCCAACAATGTCTGAGGACAAATTCATTTTCTCTTTTGGATATTGAGAGATTTAAAAATGAAATTTTAGTTAAACCTCATTTTTCATTGGGATTATCATCATTGGGTGAGACACAATCTACAGCTATGAATCATTTGGATAACTGGGTTCCTAGTATAGACAATTTTGCCAAAACTTTTATTCTGGAGAATGATTTTAAGGCTAAAGCATCATTTACTCTGAGAAACAATGAAAAGTATAAATTGTCAATTAGTAAGATTCTGGAGATTGAAGAGAATATTTGGTCTCCAATGTATGGTTTAAAAGGTAAAATTGATGCAACTGTTGAAATTAAACTTGTTCAACAAGATTCCTATCAAAATGGGAGGAAAAAGTGTGTATCGGATCCTGAGATTAGGTATTTAAATGTACCTTTAGAGGTAAAAACTGGTAAAGCCTATTCAATTCCAAATAATAATCATTCATCACAAGTTTTAATCTATACTCTATTGATGAATGATAGATATAATCAAGATATTGATTTGGGTCTTTTATATTATCTGAAAAATCAAAATCAACTAGATAAAAAGGAACAACGTATTGGTGAGAATTATGGTATTCTACATCCAATATTATCAGAGAGGAATAATATCAGGTCTCTACTAGTAGCCAGAAATCTTTTAGCACATTTCTTTCAACAAAATCTCTTACCCACTCGTGGTATAAATAATAGTGTAATACCAAAAATGTTAAAAGATCAACATGCATGTGAGACTTGTTATTTCTCTGATCCATGTTTACTCTATCATAAAGCTATTGAGAATGGTAGTTCTGATAGTAGTGGTGTACCTGATCTCTTTGACCTGAAAACCAATCATCTATCTACACTTCAAATTGATCAATTACAAAAATTGAATAAAATGGTAACTTTAGAATCTGAAGTTAATAAAAATATCTCAAAGAAATATCTCTGGACTCAACCAAAATCAACAGAAAAAAAAGATATTTCAATTCAAAATCTAATTCTAACTAATGAAGTTGAATTAAAAACTGGTGGTTTTACCTATAAATTCTCTCAATTTAATAATAATAATAATCAAAATAATAATAATTTAATTCAATTTACAGAAGGTGATTATGTTAGTATAAGCGTAGTTGGTAAATGGTTTGGGTTAGGATCAGGTCAAATTATAAAGATTACAAATAATAGTTTAATAATACTTTGTAGAGAAAAGATATCAGAACCTCCTACAAAGTTTGATGAAGATGGTATAAAAAAGGGAAAAAAGGAAGGAGGCGGATTTAGAGGTATTGTAAATATTGAATATGAAAATGATCTGAAGGATAATATAGACTTTAGAGGTTTTGGTAAGAGGGATAATTTAAGTACACTGGAATATAGATGGAAGATTGATGTTGAATCTCAACATTCAAATTACTCTATATTGAAATCCAATGTATTCAATCTATTTCATAGAGATAACCAAGAGTTATGTAAATTACTCATTGATTTAAGACCACCATCCTATTCTGTAAAAACTGGTAGTGAGCTATGGAAAGATATTCAATTGTCTAGAGACTATCCACACTTGAATATGGATCAGCAAAAAGCTATTGAAAAGGTTATTCTCTCTAATGACTATTCACTAATTCTAGGTATGCCAGGTACTGGTAAGACTACAACACTTTCAGCATGTGTCAGTGTACTCAATCGACTTGGTTTCTCTGTTTTAATTATATCTTACACTCACACTGCACTCGATAATCTTTTAGTTAAAATCAGTGATTCCTATCCTACTATGGAATATCTAAGATTGGCAGGACAAGTCTCACAAGTAGATACCAAAGTTCAATCACATTGTTTGGAGTCACATCATTTCACATCTATTACCCAAATTAAAGAGTTTCTCGATAGACAAACCATTATAGCTACAACATGTTTTGGAATGTCACATTCCTATTTTAACAGTACCAGAAAATTTGATTATTGTATAGTAGATGAAGCATCTCAATTATCTCAACCTGTTACTATTGGACCATTACTCTATGCAAAGAGATTTGTTCTAGTTGGCGACCACTATCAATTACCTCCACTAGTTCAAAACCCAGAAGCCAAAAAGCTGGGTATGGATATATCTCTATTTAAAAAGCTATCTAGTCAACATCCATTTTCAGTTAGTAATCTAACCTTCCAATATCGTATGTCACAAGATATAATGTCAATAAGTAATACACTAGTCTATAATGGTAAATTGAAATGTGGAAATTCAATAGTTTCCAATCATCAATTGAATATACCAAATTTGTTATTGGAATCATCAGAATCTAAATTTGTAGAAAAATGGTTATATGAAACATGTTATCCAAAGAGATCAGTGGTATTTCTAAACACTGATACTAATGAAACATTCCAAGAATCCAAATTAGGAGATTTCTTTTATAATCTACAAGAGGCAAATACTATTGCTCGTATAGTTGATTGTTTGGTTAATCTCTATTCTATAAGTCCTTCAGATATAGGAGTTCTGTCACCTCACAGATTACAATTAAAATATATTAAAAATGCATTGATTAGTCAACTTAAATCCACATCATTGGTATTAGATTCATCAGATGCCAATGCAGCAGCAGTTTCATCACAATTAGATGAGACTATAAAGAAACTTGATGTTCTAACTATTGATAAATTTCAAGGTAAAGATAAAGATTGTATTATCATTTCATTTGTCAAATCCAACACAGATAAAACCATTGGTGAACTTCTTCAAGATTGGAGAAGATCTAATGTTGCCCTAACTAGAGCCAGACAAAAACTAATTCTAATTGGTAGTCGTTCCACTCTCTCGTCGTTTCCATTCTATAATGATCTTTTTAAATTAATTGAAACTAATCAAATTAATTTACCATCTTTTATAAAATAAATAAACAAACTTTATCGGATATTGATCCTTTTAACTACTACCAATTAGAATTAGTTTTTGTCAAAAACACCATATTGTTAAAATTTTGGAATCTTTCGTTATTAATACCTTAATCCCTGGGTTGTTTTCTGTCTATTGAGTGTAAAACTAAATTTGCAATCATTGTCTGCAGTATAGTGTATCTCCAGATACTGCTGATTTCTTTATTTCTGATGGATTTAAAAAACATCAAACGATTGTTTTTGATTAATCGATTTGACTGAATGTCGAATATCTCTCAATCTGATGAAAACTGTATCCAAGGAAAAAGACATTAATCAACTGAAATCTGCCGTAATGAATGCGGTTTGTGACACTGGAATCCTCCTCTCTTTCATCCTGTTCTTTAGCTGCTGTACGAAAAAGTGAAATAGCACGTGCGGCCAAACTCCCAGAATCCAAGCAATATGATCTCTCTCCAAAGGAGAAACCAGAATTGTTTGATGCTGAAGATTTCGTTTTTATAAAAAATGCATCAGAATTTTGAAAATCTTCAAAAAAAAAGTATTCTTAGAAGAAATCACAAATTACTTCCAAAACCAATTTCCTCAAGGAATATTATTACTTTCATTTAAAAATTCAAGTCAAAAAAGTTTTTTTCGGGAAACCATAACTTCGAACCAAAACACTCAACCCCCAAAAAATCAATTCAAGAAGAACAACCCCAAGTAGGGGGCAGACTGGAAAAATTCCTCCAAATTAAAGGCTGCTAGAATTACAATCCGAGCTGGTTTGACTAGTTTGATCATTTGAAAATATTTTTTTTTTTTTTTTTAATTTCACAAATCAAAAAATGGCATCAAGAGGACAAACTGAAACATCAAAGTTAAAAATAAATATTGAAGAACAATTGAATAGATTGTTATCACAATTACAGGATTTAGAGGAACTAAAAGAGGAAATATCAGAGGAGGAATATAATGAAAGTAAAAAAGATACATTAGAACAAATGAAAGAATTTGAGCAATCTTTAAAAAAGATGATGAGTGGTGATATGACTTTAGTATCTGAATTGGGTAGTGTTCAATTGGCAATTCAAGCTGCAGTTTCAAATGCCTTTAAAACACCAGAAGTCATTAAATTATTTGCTAAAAAGGATCAATCTTCATTACGTAACAAATTGGCAAATGTACAAAGAGATGCAAAATTGGGAAAGATTTCAAAAGACAATTACATTGATTTATCTGTAGAGATTTTAGTTGCTTTAAAGAAATTAAATTTTGTTGTAAGTTTTTATACACATATAGCAATAATAAAATCAAAAACTAACATTTAAACATTAGTTATCACCTGATGAAGAACACTTTTTGGAGCAAAATAAGTCACGTTTAATGTCCGATTTTGAACAAACTAGTCAAACAAATATTGGTCAAGATACTAAAGAAAATATCTTATCAACTGCTGCAAATCAAATTAAATCTGCTGCTACAAAGAAATAAATACTAATCAATATCTTTAGAAAAAAAAAAAAAGGGTTCAACATCACAAAACCTTTTTTTTTTAAATGTATATATAGATACCCCAAATTAATCTAAAGACTTTGATTTTTTAATTTACTCGACTAAAATATCGTTTTTTTATTTTATTTTTTTTTAATTATTTATTTTAAAAGTACAGAATACATAAAATAATGATAATAAGGAATATATTTAAATTTAATAATATATTTTCAATTAATAGTAAAAATGTATTACACAAATGTTTAAATAATACGATGATACAACCATATGATAAAAGATATCAATCTATAATGAAGAATAGATATGGTATTGATATATCACCATCACAACATCAATTAAATATATTAAATGAAAATGAACAGAAAATTAAAGAAGAAAGAAAACAACCGGTTAAATACAAAAGAGTTGTAAAGAGTTTTGATATTACACCACCTGATTACGATTCTATGTTATTTACATTGAACGATCCTGAAAAGGTGGAAAACTCAAAGAAATTAAATGTTGCAGTTATTGGTGCTCCCAATGCAGGAAAATCAACTCTTATCAATAGTATAGTAGGTGAGAAGATTTGTGCAGTCTCACCAGTTGAACATACTACAAGAGACACTGTTTTGGGTGTCTATACAAAAGATAATGTTCAATTGGTGTTTCATGACACACCTGGAATCATAAAGAACTTTAATAGACTTTCAAATATCAAGGAATTTGTAAATATGGCATGGAGTGTAGTAAAGGAAGCTGATATTGTAATGTTAGTAGTTGACTCTACTAATCATAATAGACCTGACACTGGGTATATTATCGATCGTTTATCATCAGAGATGATGGAACTTCTACAAGAATTCAGAGACCAATCCAAAGATATGGGTAAAGAGTTTATATTGGTACTGAATAAAGTGGATTTGGTTCAGAAAAAGGAAGATTTAATACAACTCATTAGTTCACTGAATGAAGATAATATATTTTCTGATACCTTTGTTGTCAGTGCAGTTAATAATATAAAAGTTGATGGATTGGTAGATTATCTAGTCACTAAATCAGTTCCAGGTGAATGGCAATTTGAATCCACTCTAAAAACAGATCAAACCGATATCTTTAGAGCTTCAGAAATTATAAAAGAAAAGTTATTCTCCACATTGCGTATGGAAATACCATATAGTGTAACTCAAAATACTGTTGGTTGGACTGAATTTAGAAATGGTGATCTTAGAATTGATCATGAATTTATAGTAAAAAAAGATATTCACAAGGCATTTATATTAGGTAAACGTGGAAAAAATATATCTTCCATCTATCTTACTGCTAAAAAAGTACTAGAACAAGTATTTAATCGTCGTGTACATCTTTTCTTGAGTGTTAAAGTTAAAAAATCTATAAATCTCTATAATGATGTTTAAACTAAAACAATCGCAATTAATTGAAAAATCAAAAGAAAAAAAAAAAATTCTTTTATTTTGTATATTTTTTTTTTTTATTTTATTTACAACAAAAAAAAACACATAATGAATGGTAATAATCATCATTATGAAAATGAAAATGAAGATGATGATGAAGATGAATATGAAGAAGTTGAAGTAGAAGTCGAAGTTGATGAGGATGGTAATGAATTTATAGTTGATCAAAAAGTTTTAAATGGTAATCACAATGGATATCATATAGTGAATGGAAACGGTTCATTGACAAATCATGTCATTAAAGATGTAAATGGTAATATTATAAATGAGAGTGAAATTATTCAGGGAGATGGTGACGAAGATGAAGAGTATGAAGAAATTGAAGTGGAGATTGAGGAGGAATACGAAGAGGAAGAAGAAGAAGAAGCAAAAAATCAGTCGACTCCAGGTGGCGATTCTAAAGAAATTGAAGAAATTGAACCTATTCTTAAATATAATAGATTAGCATATGATATCACTGAGATTTTAAAAAAAGATGCAGCATCTTGTATGGCTGTTCATCCAAAATTTTTAGTTTTGGGTACACATTGGGGTTCCGTTAGTATTCATGATTTTGAAGGTAATGAAATTAAAAAATTCGATTGTCACACTACAACAATTACTGAATTGGTAATTGATCCAACTGGTGATTATATAGCTTCATGTTCTGACGATGGTATGTTTATTTATATAAATTGTTTTGTTTAATATATTAATATATTAACTTTTTTTTTTTAAAAAATGGGGATTTTAGGTAAAATTGTTATAAATCCATTTGATTCAAAAACTGGTGAAATTATAACATTTAATAGTGATAGACCAATATCAGCATTAGCATTAGATCCAGAATTTAGTAAAAAGAATAATAGACAATTAGTTAGTGGTGGAAAGAGTGGACAATTATTATTGAAAGAAAAAGGTTGGTTTAGATATAAAGAGACAATTATACATCAAGGTGAAGGTCCAATTTATGCTATAAAATGGAGTGGTTTATTTATAGCATGGGCAAATGATAAAGGTGTAAAGATTTATGATTGTTCAACAAATACAAAGATTGCACATATTCCAAGAGAAGAGGGTGCACCTAGAGGTGAACTCTATAGGTGTTGTTTGTGTTGGGAGAAAGCCAATACCTTAATTATAGGTTGGGCAAAATCAGTTGAAGTCATTCAGATTATTGACAAGATTGATTCTCTCACTGGAAACACTGTAAAAACAGCTCAAATGATGAATAAATTCCAAACACACTATTGGATCTCTGGTATTGCACCTTTTGGTGAGGAATTGGTAATTCTAGGATACAATGACATTAACATGGTAGAAGGATTTGATGATCCCAACAGTCAAAGTGCTACACCAAAAATGTTGGCAGGTACAAGTTCACCAAATTCCATTACAGGTGCTTGGAATCAAGGTCGTGTTGAGAGTGCTGCCAAACCCAGTATTCATATTGTCTCTAGAAAAACCAATCAATCCATTACCACTGATCATTTGTCAGTTAATGGATTCAGTCATTATAAAGCTACTGATTATCGTCTGGATTATAATACCGATGAGAATATATTCTATATTGTATGTCCTAAAGATGTAGTTGCTGCCAAACCTAGAAATGTAGATGATCATTTAGCATGGTTAATCAGTAAACTAAAGTATGATGAAGCTTTGGAAGAGGTTGAAAAAGATCAAAAAACTCTAAAAATTCTACCACCAACAAAAATTAAAGAGATTGGTGAGAAATATATAGAACATTTACTGGAGAGAAAGGAAATTAGAAAAGCTGCATCACTATGTCCAAAGATTTGTCAGAAGGATCCAGATTTATGGGAGAAATGGATATTGAGATTCTACAAGATTGGTGGTATTCAATTGTTGTGTCCACATATTCCAATTGGTAATCCATCTCTGAGTTGTACAGTTTATGAAATGTTTCTTAATCACTTTTTAAAACAGGACCCTGCAATGTTTTTGGAGACTGTAACAAACTGGCCTTCGAATATCTACAATATCCAAACTATTATAACGACAGCTGAAGAGTATCTATCAAAACACCAAAATGAAACTATAATGATTGCTCTGGCAAAATTGTACACCTATGAAAACAGTTATGAAAAGACTTTGGATATCTATCTGAAATTGAAAAAGGGAAATGTATTTGATCTCATTAATCAACATGAAGAACTCTATAACAGTATACAAAATAAGGTGGTTGCATTTATAGATTTTAATCAACAAGAAGCTATAAAGGTTTTGGTTGCCAATACTGATAAGATTACTATTGGTGTTGTTGTAGCTCAATTGTCTTCCAAACAAGAGTATTTACATCACTATCTCCATAATCTCTTCCTCAAAGATGCTCACATTGCAGAGGAATTTCATGAATTACAAATTAGTCTCTATGCTCAATATGAACCATCATTGTTATTACATTTCCTAAAGAACTCATTCCACTACAGTTTAGAAAAGGCTTTAGAGATTTGTAAGAAAAAGAATCTCTATGAGGAAATGGTTTTCCTTCTGGGTCGTATTGGTAACAGTAAAGAGGCTCTCAATTTGATTTTGGATAAACTAGGTAACATTAAGGATGCAGTTGAATTTGTGGAACAACAACAAGACGCAGATCTTTGGGAATACTTTATCAGCAAATCCATGAATAACAGTTCCTACATTTCAGAACTTCTCGAAAATATTGGTTCCAATGTGGACCCAATCAAATTGATTCGATTGATTCCCGAGAAAATGGAGATTAAGAATCTTCGTAATCGTCTAGTTAAGATTCTATCAGATTACAATTTACAAATGTCTCTCAGAGAGGGTTGTAAAGAGATCCTCAAGAGTGATTGTGTATTTTTAGCTGAGGCTCTATTTGATTCTCTGCGTATGGGTCGTGTTGCTGAAGAGTATTCAAAATGTGCTACCTGTTCTCAACCAATTACAGTTCCAAAACCAGATTGTTCTATTGTTTTGTATTTTTGTAATCATACCTATCACAGTAGATGTCTAAAAGTTAATGAAGTTGATGATCCAAATTCTCAAAATCAACCACAAAAACAACAACAGCAACAAATCTCTTCCAATACTGAATTCATTTTTGGTTGTTGTCCAATTTGTTTTGTTCAAAATAATCAATCAAAATTAATTACAAAAGGTACTAGAAAAATTGGTTAACCATTCTATATATATCTTTTTTTTTAAATCAAAAAAAAAAAATAACACAAAAAAGAATAAAATGATGATCTGATTCTTTAAAAAATAATAAGCATAAGCTAAAAATCGATTTTTTCTTAGATTTCTGAAAATATTACCATTTCCTATAAAAATGATCTACTTTTTTTTTTACAAATGACACGTCTTATTTTGCCTCCAAAATATTTTTTTTGATTTATATTCTTTTATAATATCAATATTTCCCAATTTTAAAGGATGAAAATTATATTGTTATTATTAACATTATTTTCATTTATATTTTTAATTAATGGATCATGTCAAGTTTGTGTAGTTGATCACGAGAATTCATCATCACAATTTTCAACTATTGAACAATGTTTACAAAATCTAAATGGTTGTCAAAATGGTAGTATTATTGTAAAAACATCAGGTGTCTACTATTCAACCTATTCTGAATCTTGTGAATTTACATTGAACACCTCTATAAAAATAACACCAATTCAAAGTAATGGATACACTTTAATCTCAGTAAAGAGTTTTGGTTTCTTAAATATTCGTGCACAAACTAATGTTCAAGTTTCATTGACATTTGAGAGATTTAATTTTGAATCTCAATTAAAAAATAGTTATGCATTCCAGTTATCTGCCAGTCAAGGTAGTAACTCTCTTTTGAATATCACAGATGGTAACGCACAAGGATTCCAATTGGAATATGAAAGTGGTGCTTTTGTAAATTCCAATGGATTCGATGTCATTGCTAAACAATTCCAATTCTCTAATCATTTGGCATTGAATGGTGGTGTTTTCTATGTAAACTCTGGTCAATTAACTCTCCAAAATGTTATCATGAATAATAATACAGCTATTAATAATGGTGGTGCTGTATACTCTCAATATACTGTAATTTTAGATTCAACAATATTTGGTAACCGTGCCAATCAAAGTGGTGGTGCAGTTTATACTCAATCATTGACAGTTATGAATTCATATATTGGATTCCAAATGGCTAGTTGGGGTGGTTCTATCTTTATGAATACCTGGACCTCAGATGAAGGTGAAAATCAATTGAATGTCTATATTTACAATTCAACAGTTACCTACTCAAATGCTCAATCTGGTGGTTTGATGTATATTGCTCAAACTATTAACCATTTATCCATTTCTTATAGTAACTTTACACATGGTTATGCTCAAAGTGGTGGTGCTATCTATTATATAGGTTCAAAGAATACCAATAATTGGTATTTCCAAAAAACCTATTTTGACTTTAATAATGCATCCATTGGAAGTGGTGGTGCTATATTCTCATATTCACCATTGTTAATCTATGGTGGTATTTTTAGAAACTCAAGTAGTACTGAATCTCAAATTCAATCATTCCCACAATTTTATTTGAAAACACAAAATTGGGTATCTGTAGCCGATCCAAGTGACTGTCAATCTAGACCAGCAATTTCTGATTATTCTTCAACCTATATTTGTCTCAATGTCTTTGGTACATGTGAATATGGTTTAGCAGTTGTAGATAAAGATAGTAATGTTGTTAGTTGTAGTTGTGATGAAGGTTTTTCTGGTTCAGATTGTTCTCAATTCCCATCTACAACAACTTCATCATCTCATAGTACTACTTCATTTAGTTCATCAGGATGGTCAAGTAGTTCATCTAGTAGTGGTTCCTATGATTCCGATTCTTATTCATCTACTAGTGGTTCATATGATTCTGATTCTTATTCAACATCAACTAGTGGTTCAGATTCTGGATATTACTCAACTGGTTCCTATTCTGGATCAGAACCATATTCAAGTACTGGTTCTTACTCTGGATCAAGCAATTCTGGAAATTCTGGATCATTCTCAGATTCATATTCAGGATCTGGATCTTATTCTAGTTCTGGATCTTATTCTGGATCAGAACCATATTCAAGTACTGGATCATATACTGGATCAGAACCATACTCAAGTACAGGTTCCTATTCAGGTGAAAGTTCAACTACTGGTTCAGAATCCAATTCAGGTACAACTGCATGGTCTACAACTGAATATTCATCATCTAGTGCATGGTCAACTGTTTCTACTAGTTCATGGACAACTTCTTCTTCTTCATCATCAACAACCTCTACTCCATCACCAGATAAACCAAACGCATCACAAGACTCTGTTGAACCATCACCACCTGTACCAAAACCAGCTACCTATTCCATTGTCATTGGTATTGCTGTATTCTCATTCTCACTCATTTTCTTGGTATTAATATTTAAAAGTATCTTGTGCAATTAATTAACGAAAAAAAACAAATAAATTAAAATTTCTATCTGTTTTTTAATAATTTTTAAAAAAAATCAGATCATTTCTTCAACTAAAACTATTAATTAATAGATTATTCAATAACATAAAATTCATTGTTGTGGTTAGTGGTAAAGATTAATTATTAAAAAAAGTAATTTCACCCTCAATTTTTTTTTTAAAGAAATTATCCAAAAAATATCAAAATTACCAAAACTAGTTATTATTATAAAAAAATTGTAAAAACTCTGATATATAAATATTTAAATATTTTTTATAAATTTAATACTTATTTACTTTTTTATTATTTATATAAATAAAACTAAAAATGTTAGAAAAATTAACAGAAAAAACTAATGAAATTTTAGATAGTCGTCTCTTTGGTACCAATACTGAAGTTAAAGATGTTTTGTTATTTGGTGCTGGTGTTTCAATTCCAATACTATTTGGATATTCTCTAAAAAGATATCTTGGATATACACCAAAATTAAAAGAAAAAATTCCATTTTCACATTTATTAAATGGTGGTAATATTCTTGCAAAGATATTTGAAAATCAAAAGATAAAGTAAGTATAATTTTATATTCTATAAATATTAAATATATATATATACTAATTATATTTTAAATTTTTAGATATATTTTTTCATTAAATGAATTAGAATTTGTAACTATTGAAAAAGGATGTGAACAATTGGGTATTAAAGTATTACACATGAAAGATGTAAATAATGCTATAACTGCTGCCTCTGGAATCTATAGAATGACAAGACAACCTGGTGTTATATTTGTAACTTCAAATTCTGAAATTTTAACATTAATTAATGGTATTATTAATTCAAATTCAGAAAATATTCCATTAATTATTATTGGTATTAAACCAATTGTTAATTCTAAACCATTTGTAAGCTATTATATATTCTAAAAATGATATCTATTTAAATATATACTAATCTTTTTTTTAATGCCAATATATTATTAGGATAAAGAAATTTTTAATAAATTCTTTAAATTTAACAAATCAATATCAGACATTAGTGAAATTACACCAATTGTTGAAAATTCATTTATAAAGATTATGGATGGTGAACCTGGTGCAGCATTCATTGAAATTGGTCATGATATTTTGTTACCTGAAGAAATGACTAGAAAAATCTATGAAAAGGAAGAACAAACAAGAGGTGGCTCTTTATGGTTCAATAGAATTTGGAATAATATTCAATTGGATTTGAAATATCCATCAGAAGACACTGAAATTTCATTCCATTATCCATTGAGAAAGCAATCTAAAATCCCATCAACATCTGTTGTAAATGGTATTTTAAAGAAACTTTTAAATGCCAAAACACCAGTAATGATCATTGGTGATGAATGTCTACTCAGTGACCAAATTGACAATAAGGAGTTGAATCTTGACAGTTTGAAACTTGCCATTAAATCACTTGGAATTCCTACTTATTTACATGGATTCTCCAAATCATTAGTTACCAATAATAATGGTCTTGGTCACAATATCATCAATGACAATCTAGATTATGCCATTGAGAATAGTGATTTTATATTGGCATTTGGTATCAGTTCACCTAGATATCTTCATGAATTGAAAATCAACTATCTCCAAACCAATGTCTATTCCATTCATGAGTTTACTCAAAACAATCGTTCACTATTTGAACCTGTTAATAATATGTGTTTTGACCCCAACTCATTCCTTTTACATTTGGGATTTGTATTCCCAAAGGTATCCAACAGTAAATGGTCAAATTGGTTAAGTGATCTACGTGAAAAGGATTCCATCAGTTCATTAATTTATGAAAAGAAATCATCATTCAAAGGTACCCATTTGAATCCATATCTCTTATTGTCATCACTAAAAGACACCTTCAAAACATTTGCTAAACAGCCAATTATAGTCTCTGATATTGGGTCATTTGCAGATAATGCCTCTACAACTCTTGGTGATTGTGTTGATTCTTGGATTCAACAATCACGTCTAAACAGTCACCCATCATCCATTGGATTGGCAATTGCTTCTAAACTTGTATTCCCAGAATCAGATGTCTACATGATCTGTGATAACAATACCATCAGTCAATGTGTTGAGGAATTTGAAACACTTTCACATTACCATTTACCAATTAATATCATTGTTGGTAATACTGAAGGTCTATTAGAAAGTCATGATGATTCTATTAATCACTCACATCTCTCTAGAACTGCCTATCATAAAGTTATTAATGCCTATGGTGGTAAAGGTTACATTCTATCACGTTCTGATACCTCTAAAGATGATATTGAAAAAACATTTTTAGATGCCAAAGAAAAATCTCTATCATTAAACAAACCAGTCTTATTAAATTGTTGGATTGATCAACCAAAGAAATCAATTATTGGTTCTGCTACTCAATAAACTTAAATCAAAAAAAAAAATAAAAATAAAAATTTATAACTTATTGAAAATATAAACACTTACTACTTGAAGTTCATTGTCAATAATTTATTTAATTATTAATTTTAAACTATAATTAGAAATTTAATTATTGTTGTTATTTATTATTTGTTTTTTTTTAAAATTTTTGTTTTAATTTGTTGATTCAATGTTATTATCATCAAAACGAAAATTTAATGATTTTATCATAAAATCTTCATTTAATAGTTTTACATTAAGAAATTATTCAACAAATACAGTTAGATTACAAAACCCATTTTATAATCCAAATTATGAAGATGGTGAAGAGATAGTTCAGTATGGAAAGATTGATTCTAGACCTTGGAAGAAATCAGATTCACTCTTTGCAAAATACCCAAAGACCAATTTAGAATTACATAGATTTATAAAATCTATTAATAAAAAGAAATGGGAATCAATGATTAAACCACAATTATTAGATTATATAAAATCATTAGAATCTACAAATATTAATAATAAGAATAGTAATAGTAATAATAATAGTAGTGGTGGTACAAAAGATAATATATTCAGTTTTGGTGTTGCAAAGATACAAGTTGATAAATCATTTATATTACCTGAGAATGTAAAAACATCAACAGATATAGATAGTATAAAAAAGAAAAAGATTGATATTGAACGTCAAAGGTTAATTGGGATAACAAAAGATAAAATGATTAGAAGAAAGAGATTCAATAATAGTATATCTGTTAAATCTAGTATCTATAAATTTAGTGAAAATCAAATAGATTTTCAAAGTAAATGTAGTACAACAACAGTAATGAAAACTGATCCATTTCAAAATTATTTTAATCAACAAGATTTAAATAATATACTATCTAAAGATATTAGTAATTTAGATTTTAAAGAGAGAATTGACCTTCATCTCTATTCTATACATTTACAACAATATAATAGTTTATTTAAGATAAATAATAATAATCTTACAATATATGACCATTTACAACAATATCAAATTAATAATAATTATAATAATAATAATATAATAGAACTTGTTGATAATGAAGATTTTATACAAATATTAGAAATTGCTAGAAAAGAATATAAAGAGAATTTAGGATTTAGTAATTTGTATAGTCAGTTGGAAAATAGAACTTTAAAGATTTGTTTTAAGAGATTGAAAGAAAAGAAGAAATTTTTTGGTTTCTTTAGTATGTTGGAGAATAGAGATTTTAATGAGAGTTTGGTACCATCTGATTTTACAATGATGATACAAACTCTATTGGAATTGGAAATGTTTGATGCTGCTGAACTACTTATTGAGAATATGCTTGATTTTGAATTTGATATTGAAAATCAAGTATTGTTAGAATATTTGAGTTACTATATTAAAAAGTATCCAAATCAAACAATGAATCAATTTACAGAGTTTATGGAAAGGTTTAGAGAACTCTCTATACATATAAAAGAAGTTGAAGATAAACTTGATAAAAAGATTGCTATAAAGAAAATGGTAATGGAAGAAAATGGTAATGAACATGAGAATGATGATGAAGAAGATGATGAAATTGCAGTGGAAAAGACTATAAGGGATATAGATACCTATAAATTTATACTAAAGTATTTGTATAAAAATAACGAAATGTCATTGGCAGAGTTAATTGAAGATCGAATGGAAACAGAACAAATTTATCCAGATTTGGATTTATTCAATTACAAAATTAAGACTCAAGTTCTAAGAGGAATGTATCTAGATGAGAGTGTGGTTAGAAGTTATTCAGCTGGTAATCAAAAGGCATTGAAAGGTAATATCTCAACTATTCAATCACTTTTATGGTATGAATTGATAACTAAAAAGGATTATCAAAGTGCATTAAATCAATTGAACAGATTAAAAAAGAAATGGAATGTTACTCAATTGAATTCCTATACCTATCATTTGATAATATATGGACTTTCAAGACTTGGTCAATTCCCATTAGCACTACAATATCTAAATGAATTTCAAAGAGTAAAACCTAAAACCTTTGAAAATGAATCATCAGTCATAATCTATTCATTACTTTTACATTCCATGGGATACTATAATCAACCATCTAAAGAAATTATAAAGTTACTTGACCAAATGATAACACCAATTACCACAGTCCAAATTGATCTAATAATTCATTCCTATCTATTAGAAAACAAATACAAATTTAATAATAATAATAACAATCAAATTGATAATTTAATTGAAATTTTAAATTATCTAATTGAAAAAAAACATTTAAAATTAGATCAAACTTCAAAAGATTATATTATATTAAAATTGAAATTTTTAAAATTACAATATAATATTAAACCAAAAAAAGTAAACTTTGATTTAATAAAAAATAATCTTATCTTATTAAACTGTAATATGGGATTCTAAGAAAAAAAGGTAATAGTTTTTTTTTTTTACATTTTTCATTTTTTTGAAGTGAAATGAACGACAATCAAAGAACACTATTTATTTTATTAGATGATTCTCCTGAACAAACTATAGATATTAAATTAAAAGAAATTAATAAACTATTAAAACAATTCAATTCTAAAGATATAAATAGTAATCTCCATCAAATTATAAAGATATTAGAGGTATGCTAAACCATAAACCATTCAAACTTTTAAACAAACCAATAGCTAATATATTATTACATTTAGAAAAATTTTAAACTTGAATCAAATAATAATTTATATTTACTATCATGGAAATTGTTTGCACAAATTGGAAAGACAGAAAAAGAGTTGGCAATAAGGAGTTTTTTAAAACATTGTGATACACTGTATTGTAAGGTGATAACAATGTTGGAGAGTTATTGTAATCCTAGTGTTAGACCAGAGGAAAAGAGAATAGATACACTATTAAAATTGACCAATGTGGTAATGGATGTATTTACACAATCGGTAGTACATCTTGAACAGGATTCAATTTGTTCATTTATATCAGTTACAATGAAATTGGTATTATGGGTTAGATCAGGTTTAAAAAATCTAAAAGAAACAATGAATAGTGGATCTACAATGTTACAGGAGATTGATAAAATTAGTAAAAAGGTTGACCAGATATTTGATGAACTTTGTAATCTTTTATCAAATAGTGAGAGTGGACCTCTATCAGAGTATCTAAAATCAAATGTAACAACTCAGAAATTAATAGTTTCAGAGTTATTTAGTGTCTATATAAAGGGTATTGAAAATACCTATCCAATACTGTTGAAAAGTAATTCAGTGTTTAGATCCATCATTAGTAAAAACTATGAAAGATTATCTGGTGAATTGGAATTTGGTGAGATTTTAAAGGAAAATGCTCAAGCTGTGGAATGTAATTTTTTAGAGATTTATCCAAATTTAAAAATGAATCCACCAACTATGATATCCAATTCAGAAGACAAGAGAGCACTTAAACTGTTTATCTATTATATTAAAGTACATCAATTTCTATTGGAGACATTTGGTATACATTTTAGAGATGATACCTTACAGACGACAATACAATTTCTAATGAACTTATTTTCAACAGTTCAACCAACTAGAATTTCAATGGGTATTAGTTGGTGTGTCAATGATACACAACCTCTCATTGAACAGTTATTTTTAAAGTTTTTAGAATCTGGTAATATTAATCATCCAAATACCAATCAATGGATTGAAAGAGTTTTTAATATCATTACAACAAAAGTAACATCAACCAATATCATTTCATCAACCAATAATAATATATTATTAAACAGTCAATTAAAGATGATTTTATATTTTTTCCGTCACATTGAACAATTTATAGAGATGGTATCAATAGATTATCTATTGAAACTATTTAAAAATACACTTAATCTACTATCCATATTAAGTGGTGAAATTACAATGTGTACACATTATTTTTCATTTATTGTAGAATCATGTATAAAATTGGTTTGTGCTATACAAAATCATTGTCACCAACGCAATCAACAATCATCCATTTATCTATTCTATAGTATTTTGATTTATTCAGAATACTATTATCCACCAACAACACAAAACCTATTAGTTTTCATTCTATGTGAAATCTATAAAATCTCCAATATCCAACAAAAACAATGGTTATTAGAATATTTGATAAAAATTGTAGTTCATCAAAATAATAGATATGAACCTCCAGTTGAAATTCAAAATTTCATGGAATTGATATTTACCAACATCTATCCTCAACTATTATCACAACAAAAACAAGAATTATTTTTAAAATTGGTGCAAAATGAACTATCCAAAACAGGTACAATACCATTTTCAGTTTCATTTTATTTGAGGATTAGTTTAGAAGAAGAACAAGATATTTTACAATTTCTCATTGTAAAGTTAAATAGAAATAATATATTGGAATCTAATCAAGATTTAATTAATATATTATCAGTAATTTCAAATATAACATTTAATAATAAGAATCAATATAATAGTGATAAAATTCAATTATTAATAATAATAATTATTGATATTTTAACAAATTTATCAAATGATATAACAATTTATCAATATCTAATAGAATCAAATAGTAATAATAATATATTAAAATTTATTTATCAAATTTTAACCAATTTATCAACACTATTAAAACCACAACAATTAAGTAATATAATAACAATAACCAACAAACTTTCACAAATTAATAATAGTCAAACATTTAAATATTCAATTATACAATTTATAACATCAATACCAACAAAATCACTATATACAATGGATTTAAACAAACTTACCAATCCAATTAAATCAATTTATAATCATCTTTTTAAAAAGAGATAATAATAATCAATTATCTTTAATTTTATATATTTTAATTTTAAGGTAAATTATATTATATATTATATAAATAATAACTATTAAATACAATAATATCAATATTAATATTATTAAATTATAGATCATGGGAATTTTTAAAAGAATCCAATTTAATGGAAATGATATCAAAAGAAGATAAATTTAAAATTGAAAATTATATTAAACATGTACCACAAAGAATTGAAACTATACCAATTTCAGATGAAGAAAGATTTAAAGAAATTCGTGAATCCATTTTACAATTGGATATTTTAAAAAAAACAATTAATGATAGATGGAAATTAATTTTAGATAATAATAATAATAATAATAACAATAATAATAATAATAACAATAACAATAATCAAAATAATAACAATAATAATAATCAAAATAATTATAATGGTATAAATAATAATAATATATTTGAACAACATAATGGTCAATTAAAATTTAAAAAATTAAAAAGTACAAATGAAGAAATTAATTGGTGTTTTGAAAAAATGAAATCTGGGTTTAAATCATTACAATCAATTGATTTTAAAAATTTAGATAGAGAAACTAGAAATAATTTTAAACAACAATTATCAGATTTAATACAATCATTAAATTCATTTAATGATTATAATTATTAAATATTAATAAAATATTGATAATTTCATATTTATTTCATTGAAGGATCTTTAATAATTTGAGGTTTATAATTTGGATCAATATATTCAGTTAAAAATTTAGCATAGATTTCATAACGACCAGTCATTTGGAAATTCCATTTATCTTTAACTTGTTGGCAAAGATTTAAATCGACTTCAGAGATGTTTAGACCATCTCTAACTCTAGAGAGACCAGGAGTTCTAGAACCATCAGGAGCAGAAACATAGGAACTACCATAGAAATGACCAAAATCTTTATGAGCTGGTTTACCATTACCAGAGGTGAATTCATTTGGGAAATATTCAGTACCAACACGATTGATAGAACCTACAAAATAGTTATTGGTCATGGAAGCATTTCTAGCTTCAATAGACCACATTGGTTCAGATAGTTCACCAACAGTTGCAGATGGATTAAATACAATTTCAGCACCATTTAAACCATATGCCAACCAATTGAGATTATGATGACGACCATAACAAATATTGATTCCAATCTTTCCAAAAACAGTTTCAAATACTGGATGACCAAGTGTTGATTCCATATAATAGGTAGATTCATTAAAATCACCAGTTCTTGGTATATGATTTTTTCTTGATTTACCAATGATATTACCATTGTTTCCAACAACTACAGCAGTATTATGAATGGTACCACCGTGAACATCATCTCTCTCCAAAATTGGTGATACAATAACCATATTATACTTTCTAGC
Organism: Tieghemostelium lacteum; assembly: GCA_001606155.1. NCBI lineage: Eukaryota > Evosea > Eumycetozoa > Dictyosteliales > Raperosteliaceae > Tieghemostelium > Tieghemostelium lacteum. The sequence goes on along the minus strand of LODT01000015.1, from coordinate 155,333 downwards.
CATTCTTTGAATAAAAAGTACAGATTCACCATCAGTTGCAGATTCAGCAAATTCAACCCATGGATATCTTTCACGAGTACAAAATGCAAATGGCATATGCCATGTCTCTTGTAGACATAATACATTAACTCCCATTGCACCTGCTGCATCAATCATCTTTTCAATCTTTTCTTCAATAGCTTTATACTGTTCTTTAACTGGTGCTGTTGTTGGTGCTCCTATACAATTTTGAATAACTCCAATTCTAACAATTCTTGATTTTCTTAATTGTTCATTTTCTGCTGTCATCCTTTTTTTTTATTAATATATACATCTCTTAACTTTCTACTTTGAATACATACTTTGAAGCTAAAATTTCAAAATCATGAGATTCAGCAATTTGTAAAGCTTCTTTATTAATTGGTAATGGTTGAACTAATTGACCTCTATTTAAACCATATAAAATCTTTTTAACTTCTTTTAATTCATTTTCTGGTATATATTTTTCAAGTATAGTTTCAACTTTATCAATTTCTTCTTTTTTATTATTTAATGTATCCATTTTGATCAGATTATGAAAAAATGTTTTATTATTAACAAAAAAAAAAAAAAATAAATAAGATATTTTTTTTGAAATTTCTATTTTTTTTTTTTTTTATTTTTTATTTTTACAAACACTTTAAAAACTTGATGTGTTTAATGTTGGGGTTAAAAGGGGGATTTAAATGTTTAAGTATTTTTTTGATTTAAAGTTATATATATCTATAATGATAGTGAACACCAATATATTTAAAAAAAAACAAATATTTTAAAAATTTTTTTTTTTTGATTTAGAATAGAATATTTTTTATATATAGCTATAACTAACCTAAAATGACAGTAGTAATACAATATTTCTATTGTTGTTATTTTAAATAATAATAATTGATTTTTTTTTTTTAAATTAAAAAAGTTTTAATTTAATTTATTATATTTTTGTTGTAATGATAAGATCAATTTTATCCATTTTATTTTTTATAATTAATCTTTTAATGTTTAATAGTATTATACACACTTCTAATGGATATATTCATAAAAATGATAATTCATCAATAACAAATAATATTATAAATAATATTGAAATTTTAGAAGATTTTAATTTTAAAAAAATTAAAATGTTACCAAATACATGGAAATTTGTAGAATTTGGAGATTATAAATTTGATCAAGGATTATTTTATTCAATGGCAGAAGAGAAGGGATATATGGAAATAAATTCACATCCATTTACAAAAACTGTATCACCACAAGATAAAATTTATGGTGAAATGGATCATCCAAAATTATTTATGATGAATCAAAAGGAATTTATAGTACCAACATTTGGAGAATTGGTATTTAATTGTAAGGTTTCTGCAAGAATATTGGGTTTAGAAAATTTACCATTTCCCAAAGAGTTGGTACCTGATCCAAATAAGGATTTACGATTGGCATTTACAGGTATACCAATTAGTGGTGATAGCAGTAGCATGTTAATGGCTTATTTTGGTATAACTAATGAAATGATTTATGCACTCTATGAAAGAGCTCCAATTAATAAAACTTTAATGGGTGGTGATTATGCTGCATTTTTATTTGCCATTCCAGTTGCCAGTAGATTACCAAATGATTTTCACGATTTATCCATTGTTTGGTCGAAACCAAATAAATCCATTAGTTATCTGATTGATGGTAAAAAAGTTTATGAAATTAATAGAGTTGGTTGTAGAATTGATAGAAAATTTCTAGTTTATGATGTTGGTGGTGTTGATCAGGAAATCTTTCCAGAGAAATTACAGGTGGCGTTTGGTAATTTTGATGTTTTAGATGCTGCCCCTCCTATTCATAATATCTCTTCTAATCAAATTCCAAGTCAATTGATTAAAGGTCTGGTTCAAGTAGATCCAAATCTTGAAATATTTAATCCTATGGCTCCATCTCTTTCTTTAACCTATTTTGATAATCAATCTCTTCTTCAAAATAGATTATTTGGTCAAGGTATAATTTTAAATTTAAAATCAATTCAAATTTATTATAATAAATAAATTTATTAATTTTTATGCTATCATAATATTAATATATTACTTGAGAATCTACTTATCCAGTTTCAACTCATTAGTTTCTTGTACTGTATCACTATCAGTAATCCTATCTGAGTATTTGCCAAACTCTCATTATAAATATTCATTATAAAAATTATATTCAAAATATACCGGTGAATTCAAATTAATTATATTTATGTTTGAGATGAAGAGGAGTAAAAAAATTGTGATATAAATTTTTCACAAAAAGAAATTTTATTATATTTTTGATTTTAACACTATAGAATAAATTATATTTTTTTATTTCGTATTTCTCATATAAATACGATAACTGGGCATTTCAAGAGTTATTTTTCCGTTTTTTTTTGGACCTGTGTAACTAGCAATGCGCCAGTACTACGGTAAAGTCTTAATTACGTTTATTTATTGAGAGGTATTGTCTGTTAAAATTGTGTTGTGGTTGGTGTTAAATGGTATTTATCTAAGAGTTATTTTTCCTTTTTTTTTGTGGCCTGTGTAATTAGCAATACGCTAATACGGCGGCAATCAGTTATATAAGTTAATTTATTGAATTATATTTTTGTTTACATTAGTTTATATATTGTTGTTAATTTGTTAAGTTGGGTTGTATTATTGTGAGTAATTTGTTTTGTTTTTTTTTTTTTTTTTTTTTTGGATTCTTCATTTCCTTGGGGTTTCTTCTTGGGGGTGTAATAATATTTCAATTGAGTGATCTTCTAATTGGTTCAGTTGTGGGGTGTGATTTTTGTTTTTGTTTTTTTTTTTTTTTTTTTTTTTTTTGAATATGTTTAATTGTGTGGAATTGGGAGGGGTTTAAGAGGAGTTTGCCAACTCCTATTGAATACAGATTTTAGCAGGACATCATCATTATTACTTTTGATTTTAGATTGATACGCTAGGTATTTAAGTAGTTTCCATTTTGCTGTGTTGATGGTGTCTATCAGTTCTTTTTGGATTATAGCAGTGTTCATTTCGGGGATCGGTTTGGTTTCTTTGTCAGTTTCAAAGAGATTATAACATACAATTTTCCACATTTGGTGCATTACTATCGAGATCAAGTTAGGATATACTTTTTCTGTTTTGTTGATAGTGGTCAGGTCGGTAGCATGAATGTTCCAGAGGTGTATCTTTTTGAATGATAGATGGTTCACTATTTGGACAATAGCAGGGGCATATGACGTTGTCACATTGCATTGGAAGAAGAAGTGGACATATGGATCAGTGATCGATTGACGACATGAATCTATTGGACAGTTCATTCTTTGATGGTTGATGCCCGGAAGGCACCTGGCAAAGAATCTGAAAAGTGTGTTTCTTCCTTTGTGGTGGATAACTTTGGATATCTTTTGGAATATACCGTTGATGTTGATATTATACCGTAGGTTCTTCTGACCATCTGTAAGTCTAATGGACGTGTATTTCTTAATGACTAGGTTGGCGTATATATCTCTGAGTTTGATTGGTCTGTTAGACATGTTTCTGATTCCATTTACCCACTTGACATCTTCAGTTTCTTCATTTAGTTTATTCAATTTGGGCATGGTAGCAGCGTGGTTGGTTCTATAATCTTTCCAAGCTTCCATTTGATTTCTCAGAATGCTAGATACTATTCTACCTGTTGTTACTTGTTGAATATACCACTGTTGGACTTCATTACATTCTCTATCGAAGTGGATGCATAGGAGTCTATTCATGTTCCAAATCTTGAATGCTTCTTGTCTGAGTTCCAGATCCCACATCTTAATACCACCAAAGAGTTATTTTTCCGAGGGAAAAAAAAATTTTGCAGTGGAAGCATAAAAAATAGGGTTGTGCTTCATCCGAGGCTTGAACTCGGGACCTTCGCATATCATTTACTATTATATAAGTACGACACTCTACCAGCTGAGATAATAAAGCTTTACCCATGCATTATAAAAAACACACTCCCCATTTTCACCCCAAAATTTGAGAAATTTTTAATTTTTTTTTAATTCTTCGCACCAAAAACTGAACTAAAACATAGTTATCAAAAAAAAAAAAAAATAATTCATATAAAGTTTCATAAAATATTTATTGATATTTAAATCATATATATTTTGTTAATTAAAAAATGAAAAGAGATTTTAATAGTATACTATCTATTAATAATCATTTTACAAATGTTTAAACCACATATTATTATTAATTATTTTTTTTTTAAAAAGAAGATAAATCTAAATCACTGAAATAAGGATGATTAAGAGCAGCTTTTGCAGAAATTCTTCTAGAAGGTTCATATTGTAACATTTGATCCAATAAATCCAAAGCCAAATGATCAACAATGGTTGGAAAAGTTTTAGAAAGAGGTTGACCAATCCAATTTGGAAAAGTGGCAACAAAATTTGGTAGACTAGTGACACCTGGCCAAATGGATTCAGTTGGAGTACCCAAAATTCTAAAGATTCTATAGATTTGATCAATTTCACAATCACCAGAAAACAGAGGTTTTTTAGTGAGCATTTCAGCAAAAATACAACCAACAGACCAGATATCAACTGGTACTGAATAGGTTTTACTACCCAACAAAACCTCTGGAGCTCTATACCAGAGAGTTACAATCTCATGAGTGTACAAACGTACTGGAATACTGATGGCACGTGCCAAACCAAAATCTGCCAATTTCAAAGCACCCATTCTATCAATGAGTAAATTTTGAGGTTTCAAATCACGATGTAAAATTCTGTGACTGTGGCTGTGAGCCAAACCCTTTAATAACTGATAAAGATAGGATTTTACCAATTGTGGTGACATGTATTGAACTTGATCCATATATTTTTTCAAATCCTGATCCAAATATTCAAATACCAAATAGAGTCTATTGGAACAATGTAAAACATCATACAATGTTACAACATTGGGATGTGGAATATCTTTTAAAATGGAAATCTCTCTTAATGCTGTACTTGGTACTCCATCATCTTCTAATCTAATCTTTTTCAATGCTACTAATCTACCTGTTGATTTTTCTTTTGCTTTATAAACTTTACCATATGTACCTTCTCCAAGTTTTTCTAATTTTTGAAATCTTGATAATCCACCATCTAAATTATTATTATCCATTATGTATTTTTATATTTAATCCGAAAATCAAAATCTTTTTCTGTTTCTCGTTAATCTCTTTTTTTTTTTATAATATTAAAAATGAATTTATATTATTTCTATTGTTATTCTATTGTTTTATATATATAAATTAATTAATTAGTTTTTTATTGTTGTGTTCACCAAAATTATTGTAAATTGTAACATTTTTTTTTGAAAAATACAAAAAATAAAACAAATATAACAATACTATTATAAATCTCTGTTTAGGTATATGTAAAAAAAAAATAATAAACATAAATTTCATAGATATGGTAATACTTACAATATTGTATTTACAGTGATATTCAGCTTTTTGTGATGTTGTGAATAAAAAAAAAAAAAATGAAAAAACAAAAAAAATTTTTGAAAGTAATATAATTTTGGCGGGAACTTTTAAATACTATTTTTACATTTTTAATATTAATTTTAAGAACTTATAAAAATTAAAAAAGATAATATTTTTAACCTTAAAATATATGTTAACATTATATCAATCAATCAATTTATTGAATTTTTTTTATTAAGATTTTTTTTTTTTCGTTTATCGTTTTTTTTGTTTTTTTAAAATTATATATCAAAGATTTAAAATAAATATAAAATAAAAAGTTATAACTTTATCAAGATATAAACACTTACCACAATTTTTAAAAGTTTTTTATTATTATTATTATTTTTTGTTTTTTATAAAAATTTTTTTATTATTATAATTTCTAAATATTTGAAAATGGTGGATAATGATAACAATATTATTATTCAACAAGAAAATGATAATATTAAAAATAATAATAATCAACACGAACAGGAAGAAGTAAATTCTTTAAAGATTACAAAAATTATAATTACACCAGAAAATAGTTCACCTAGAAAATCATTATTAACTGAGAAACTAACGCATTCGCCCGAAATAATGGATCAACTAACTAAACTATATTCAAGTTCACAATTTAATTCTTGGATTGGTGTTAGTCATCTATTTAAACATCAACTTTCTAATGGTATAACTGATTTTATTTGTAATAAGTTATATCAATTAGAAGATAAAGATATTGATTTTTATATAACTCAATTATGGTATGATATCCTGTGTATATATACATTAAACTTTATTTTTATTAATATAGTATATTAATATAAATGTAAAGTATATTATTATGGAATCAAAAATGCGATCAAATATCACAATTTTCATCATTAGCACGATTTATATTAGATAGATGTTCAAAATCAATTAGATTTGCAATTAAAGCATATTGGATATTTCAGGCATTAGAAGAAGATGGTGATAGAAATTTAAATTCAATTGAAAAGAGTGTTGTGTTTCAATCACCTCCTTCATCACCTTCACAAAGAGATGTTCATCAATATACCAATGAACAAATTACACCTATTGATTTAGATAAATTTTATAATACTATTGATAATTTTGATCAAACAACAACAACTAATAATAATAATAATCAAACAAACAATAATAATTTACAAGTTAATAATTTTAGTACATCACCAAAAGAATTAGTAAAAATAATATCAACTACGCCAATTGATGATATAAATAATCATATACATTTTATACAACCAAATGACGCAATGGAAAATATAAATTGTACATTAAAAGGAAACAGAAAAATTTATAATAATTTGCAAGAAAAGAAAGAATTGGCAATTAGACTAAGAGAATTCTCTGAAATGTCATTTATTGCTTGTAAAAGACCAATAATAACTAGACCTAGAACTTCATCTTTACCAATTGATGATATTAATAATAATAATAATAATAATAACAATAATAATAATGAAATTAATAATGAAATTAGTGAAATTGAAAATTGTAAAACACCACCACCTATAAATAGTAATAGTAGTTTATCAGATTATGATTTTGAATTTGAAATGACAAAATCTTATAGATGTGACTATTTTAATGAAATTTTATCATTTGTTCAGAAATTGAATAGAATTGCAAAGATACTATTACCAGTACCATTAGATATTAGACAAGCAAAACTAAAACATGAAATTTCACAATTAAATTTAAAATTACCATTGGGATTATATTTACCAATGTGGCAAAGTTCTAATCATCATTGTATTGTAAGAATACCACCTGAAGAAGTTAAAATTCTAAATAGTAGAGAACGTGTACCTTATCTATTAGTTTTAGAATTAATTGAATCTGATCAAGAAGCTTTATCAACAAATATTTTTGAAATTGTTTCTTCTTATTTAAAATTTACAACAAATCAATTTAATATTAATAATATCCAAACAAATAATAATAGTAATAATATAAAAATAGATTATATGAAAAAATATTTTTCTGATAAAATTATAAATAATTTTAAACAAGAAAAAGAATTTGAAAATAATAATAATACGAATAATAATACGAATAATAATACGAATAATAATAATAATAATGAAAAATTAAAAGAAATTTTACAAAATAATAATAATATTAATAATAATAATCCATATGGAGAAACATGGAAAGAAAAAACTGAAAGATATAGAAATTTATCGCCATATGGTAATTTAAAAAATTGGAAATTATGTTCAGTAATTGTAAAAACTGGTGATGATTGTAGACAAGAACAAATGGCAGTACAATTGATTTCAAAATTTCAAGAGATTTGGAATCAATCCAAATTACCACTTTATTTGAGACCTTATAGTATATTGGTAACTGGTAGTCATAGTGGTCTAATTGAAACTATACCTGATACCATGTCACTACATAATCTAAAGAAAAACTATCAAGGTTTTACTACTTTGGCTGCCTATTTTAAATCAACTTATGGTCCTGAGAATAGTGATTCATTTCGTTTGGCACAACAAAATTTTATTGAATCTTTAGCTGCCTATTCTATTGTTACCTATCTTTTACAGGTTAAAGATAGACATAATGGTAATATTCTATTGGATAGAGAAGGTCATTTAGTTCATATTGACTTTGGTTTTATTCTATCAAATAGTCCTGGTAATATGTCTTTTGAATCGGCACCTTTTAAATTGACTCAAGAGTGGGTTGATGTTATGGGTGGTGCTACTAGTAGTCAATTTCAATATTTTAATGTACTTTGTAGTCGTGGTTTTGTAGAGGCTAGAAAAAGATCAGATGAAATCATATCTCTAATTGAAATTATGTTATCTGGTCCTAAAATGTCTTGTTTTCAAGGCGGTCGTCTTGCCATTGACTCTCTAAAACAACGTTTCTTTTTAACTAATACAGAAAGAGAATCTCAAAAATATTTTGAAGATTTAATTTCCTATAGTATTGATCATTATAAAACTAGATATTATGACAAATATCAATCTTGGTATAATGGTATTTTACCTTAATATATAATAAAATTTTAAGTTATAATAATAATTTAAAAAAAATATCAGATTAAAGATATCTTAATTGTGGTTAAATCTGCACGTTCATTGCAAAAAAAAATCAAAGGTGATTTAATACACTGTTTTCAAATGAAAATGGTTCCATTTCCCCTTAAAATATCTAAAAGTTTTTTTGTCAAAAAATTTCACCTCAAAGAGATAATTTTTTTTAGTTTATCTAATTTAAAAAGATTAAATTTAATGAAAATTAATGAAGAGAAAAAAAACAGTAATAGATAGATAGATGTAAAACGAATTTTTTTTTTAAATTTAGAAAAAAAAGATCAAATCTAAGTTAATTTTTTTTTTATCTCCTTCTAATTAATAAATCAAAAAAAAAATAATAATAAATAATAATTAATCGCCAATTGTAATAACTTAAATATTATAATGTAATGTAATGATTATATTTTTTAAACTTTAAAATGAGAAGTGTGTAAAAGTTTCTTGATGAAGAATAACACTAAAAAAAGTAAAACACCCACTTAGGACCTATCCAATCAAAACTTTAAAAAAACTTTTTCTACATGTTTTTTTTTTTTTAGATATTTTTTAATTTGTAAATTGCTAAAAAGAAGGAAAAGGGTTTATCCAAAAAAAAATATTTTAATCATTTCTCATTCAAAGTCTCCAACAACAATATATAATATTAGTTTCACACACACCACAAATAACAAAATCAAAAAAAAGAAATTTTTTTTTTGATTTTTTTTTTTTGATATTCTGCCTTAATCAAAATAGCCTCTTTAAATATAACATATAAAAAGAAAGTAACTACTTAAAGTAGTCTTTAGAAACTTTCAAAATTTTTTTTTATCTCTTTTTTTTTAATATATTAAAAAAAAACAAAAGTATATATAGTTTTTAAACTTATATACTTTAACTATATTATAAAACAAAGAGACTTACTACAACACACATATATATATAAAAACAACAATAGTAATAATACAATAATAATATATAAAAAAAATGAAATTTAAATTTTTAATAATAATATTATTAATATATCAAATAATGGATATAAAATCAATAGATGTTAAAGATTTAAAAATAGCAGTAATATTATATGGACAACCTAATGATTTAGGATTTAATTATCAATTGACACTATCTAAAGTCTATGTTGAAAGATTTTTAAAATCAAAAAAAGTTAGTTTATTTTCGGTCGGCATTGATAGTTGTGAAAGATTTCTAGAGTCATTGGCTGATATTGGATATAATGTAATTATAACTACATCAGAAGAACATGCACCATGTGCACAAGAAATTTCATTACTGTATCCGGATCTCTATATAATGATTAGAGGTCTACCTCAACCGACATTCAATCGATCCATGTTTGCCGATGTAGACTATGAAGCTATATATTTTCTAACTGGTTTCTTTGCAGGACTAATGACAAAGACCAATGTTCTAGGATTCATTTCACCTGGTGCACCTATTGCCAATGACTATCCTGCCAATACATTTTTTGTTGGTGCCCGTCAATCCAATCCCGATGTAACTCTACTCATGTTTAATATAGGTTCAAGATCCAATGCCGAACTATCAAGTGGTGCCTCTAAAGCTCTCTATGATATGGGAGTAGATGTCATTGGTCAATCTCTAAATGATATGTCAGTCAGTATGACCAGTCTAGAATATGGCTATATAGGTATGGGTACTAATGGTTATGATCAAAGACAAATCTATGGTAACAAAATTGACATTTCTCTAATAATGAACTGGACAATGCCCTATATGGAACTAATCAATGCTGCCAAAGCAGATAAAACAAAAATTAAATTCTACAGTGGTTCTTTAAAGAATAATTTTATAACATTGGAATATGGTGCCAATGTCAGTGATGAGACTAGAGATGTTATCGAAGGAATGGAAACTCAATTGAAATTTAATCCAGTTTCAAAATCACCCTATCTCTGTAACCCCTACAATAGATTTATATTTAAAAATGTCAGTACCGTTACAAATTGTATAGATTTAGCCATGTATCGTACTATCAATGATCCCTATCCTGGAATGACAAATTTTGGTAATTTCTCTATACCTGTCGTTGCAAGAAATCTTCCAAAGACTATAACACGTGCTTTCCCAGTGACTTCTGGTGTACTAATTGCAATATGTCTGATATTACTACTCATTATTATAGTATATCGTGATAGTAACTCAATTAGAGCTGCAAGTCCATTATTTTGTGGTTTAATAGTATTTGGTGCCATTATTGTCTATAGTGGTATCATTATATGGTCATTACCACCTTCGAATCTATTTTGTAATCTACGTTATTGGCTAGTGTCTATTGGGTTCACTACATTAATTGGTTCATTGGTTGTCAAGAATTTCCGTATTTGGTTAATATTCGATAATCCTCATCTAAAAACTATAAAGATTACCAATTTTCAATTGTTTCCATGGATTTTGACTCTAGAGATGGCCAATGTAATTCTAATGGGAATCATAACGAGTCGTGGTCAAGTAGAAAGTAACCGTGTCTATAATATTGATGATCTGACTAGATATGAATATATGCAGGTCTGTCAGATGAATCAGTACGGTACCGTAACACTCTATGTACTTTTAGTCTATTTTGCACTCTTACTATTTATTGGTCTGTTTGTGTCTTGGAAACTCAGAATTGTAGATATTGCAGAATTCAATGAATCCAAAACCATCAGCAGTACCCTATACACTATATTTTTTATACTCTTTTCTATTGTATGTTTATTAGTCGTCCCCCAATATTATATCAATCAAACCATCATCCTATGTATAGCAGGAATATTTATTACTTCCTTTTCACTCTTTATCATATTTATACCTAAACTCCTAAATTTGTGGAGTCCAACCTCTCAAGAGAAATCACTGATTGCCGAGGTACGTTTTACTCAAAAACTTTCAACACCTGATGGTGCTGATCTATACAAAGTTCAAAATGTTTTCCTCTCTTCCTATAGTCCTACTCAAAAAAAGAATTTAGCTACTTTTACTGATGATACCCACACTATTGGTAATAGTAGTTTAAATTTAAATAGTATAGTTTCTGGTGATGCTGATTTTGATAATTTTCAAGAAGAAACTCCTCAAGAAATTAATCAAAATAATCAAAATAATAATAATCAAAATAATAATCAGGTGAATAATAATCTACTGAATAATGAAAATATAGATAATGATCAAAATTTAAATGAAAATAATGATAATAGAGCTTAATAGAGTTGAAAATAGAAACAATTAGATAACAGATATAAACAAAAAAAAACAAAAAGAAACCATTTCATTGAATAAATAAATCACCAACTTAAAAAATCTCTATTTTTTGTAATTTTTTGGTATTTATTTTCTATTTTTTTTTTGCATACAAAAATATCCTTTTTTTCTTTTTTTCATCAGCAATGTTTTCAAATTACATATTGATAAAGATTTTAAATTATTATTTAAATAATTTTTTAGATAATTTTATATATTTTAAAAAAGTTTATTTACAATTATTATTTATATCTAAACAATTGAAATATTTAATAGAAACCAAATGTTCTTACAAGAAAAGATTTGTTATAAATAATGCATTTCAGTATAATGAATATAGAATGATTGGTAGTAAAGTACCAAAGAGAGAATTATCACTTAATTGGTATCAGGATTTAAATAGATTAGATATTGAAAATGATAAATTATCATCAGATCTCTATAGTTTAACTATTGATCAATCTAATCTATTAAATTTAAATGATATGGATTTTGAAAATCTATTGGAATTAGAAATTGAATTAAATAGTAGAAATTCATTATTTAAATTATCAGATTTAAATTTTATAAAATCAAGAACAAAATTGGAATCTCTATCATTATATCAAGGTGATAATATGTATATTCTAACAGTATTAGATACTATTGATCCTAGTTTATTTCCAATTTTAAAATCTATAACTTTGGAGGGCTTTACTATTGGCTGTAAACCAATTTGTCAACTAATTGATAGTATTAGTAAATTGGAATTTCTATCATTATCTATTGTTTTACCATTTGAAGATGATTCCTATCATCCCATTCTAGAAAAAATTCAATCTAATCTCTCCATTTTAGAATTTGAATTAAAATTAGACTATGAAACAAAGACAACAATATCATCAACTATAATTATAGATTTATTAAATAAGAACACTACTTTATGTTCCTTTTTAATTAATGATTTTGATTTTGATACACCAACAACCAATTTAGAAATTCAAAATTCCACATTAAAATATCTAAAATTTGGAAATTTAGATTATTCACTAGATTTATTATCACTGTGGAAATCAAATTCAGCAATAATGAAAATTACAGTACCAGCAAATCAATTTGATAAAAGTACATTTCAATTTCATAATCTACAAAAGTTAACTCTTCTATTTGATAATAATAATTTTCAGGTTTTTACAACGATGGAAAAACTAAAAAGAATATTAAAACTTTTAAAACATTTAAATAGTTTAACTATTAAAAATGATGGTAGAATACCATTACCAATCAACAATCTAATTGATATCAATGTATCTACTCTAAAGTTAAAAGTTTACATTTATCAATCAGATGCCGAATCTCTATTAAAAAACAATTGTGCGATTAAAAAATTAAAAATTATGAAAATTCATAATTCAACTGGTATTATACCTTTTATTGTTAATAATAATACACTAGAATCTTTAGAGATACAAGATTCTGATACTCCATCTACTGACTATAATTCCTATATCCTATCATTAATTGAAATTATTACAAAAAATCAAAATTTAAAAGAATTAAAATTACCAAATCAATTTACAGTAAATCAATTATCACCTTCTACCATCACAAAATTTGAAAATACAATTAAAAATCAATCAAACTTGTATAAATTAAATATTAAAGATGAAATTCTATCAAATATATTAATAAATAATCAATTAAAAATTTCAATTAAACCAGATATATACAAAAGTAAATCACTTGAAATTTTGAGAATTGAAAAAAATCAAAAAGAAAAGTTTTTAAATTTTTATTATCATTACTATTTATTTTTTTTTTTTATAATTTTTTGACTGTTTTTTTTTTCTTGTATTTGTATAAATATATACATTTTTAAAATAGATATTAAAAATGGACCAATTTGATAGAACAGAACAAAATTTTCAACATGTTTGTAATACAATAACTAGAAGAATTAAACAGATACCAAATTTTGCAGGTGAAAGAAAAAAAGTAGCCGTTAGAGAGGCAGAACAAGATATAAATGAAGCACAACAATATGTAAGAGCAAAAGAAAGAGAGAGAAATTTATAATACTATAAAGATTAAGATCTAATAAAAAACTTTTTAGTTATCAGAAATGGAAAAATTAACACAAAATCATCCACAAAGAGTTAGACTATTACAAAAGATTAAACAATATCAATCAGATATTGCAAGATTTAAAAAAGAAATATCATTAGCAGCTAATCAAGTTTCAAATAGTTTTAATAGTAACCCCTATGGTGGTAATAATAATAATCCTTTTTCCTCAATGCCAGAAGATTACCAGGTATGTCATATTTTTTTTAATAGGTTATTGAATTCAATAATATAACTAATCTTATTTGGGAAATGGGAATAATAATAATAGTCACAATACGATAATCAAAGACAACATTTATTAACAGGACAGAATATGTTAGATCAAACAAATGAAAGATTATTGAGAACACAACAAAAATCTATAGAAAATGAACAAATTGGTGAAACTATTCTTACCAATTTAGCAGTACAGGGTAATCAAATTAGAGGTATGGTAGATAAACTTCATGAAACTGATGATAATGTTAAATCTGCCAGAAAAGTTATGGGTGCAATGGCAAGAAGAGTTGCAACCAACAAAGTTATATTATCATTTATTATTTTAATTCTTTTAGGTATCATTGCTTTAATTATTTGTTTAAAATGGTTAAGACCAAAATAAACGATTCAAGTATTTATATAGGTATATAATAGTTATAGTAAAAGTAATAATTATTATTTTCAAAAAGTAAAGTAAAAATATATATATGTATGGTGGTGTGTGAAAAAAATACAATTTTATTCATCATCTTCATCTTGTAATTTAATAGTTTTTTTGTTCAAAATTCTCTTCTTATTGATTAAACCATCTTCTTGGTCTTCATCAATTATAATATTTTGAATTTTTGATTCTTCCTTCTCTTTATTCTTCTCCATTTCCTCTTCTTTAGGTAATGATAATACAACTTGATCAACTTTTTTAGTAGTTTCATCTAAAGTTTTGTTGGTTTCAGTTTCATCTAAAATCTTACTAGTTGCATTATCATCAATTTTCATAATATCTTCAATTTCATCATCATCATCATCATCTTCATCTTCATTATCATATTCAATACCAGTAAGATGCTTTTGTCTATAATTTGTTCTTGGTAACAAATTAAAATAGTTATTAGAATTCTCACCAAATAAAGATAATTCCAAATCAATTAATTTCTTTTTAAAACCATCATTGATTCTGTATTCTTTTGGAGCTTTTTCATAGAGTTGTTTCCATGATTTTTCTAATGTCCATTTTTGTTCCATCATTAAATAGGCTAAAATAATAGATGGTGATCTAGATTTACCTTGTTTACAATGTACCAATGTTGATCCTTCTCCATCTTTTATAAATTCACAAGCTTCCTTAAAATAGTTTTCAATTGGTGAATTACTACCATCAGATATTGGTATTCTTAGATATCTAACTTCTCTTTCTTTTGTATCAATTTCTTTTTCTTCTTTACTTTCAATAATATTATCAACAGTAATTGTTGTTGTTGTTGAATTGGTGTCATGATTATCTCTAGTTTCAGATATTTTTTCAATATCTTTTTTTAATTCTTCATCTTCTTCATCATTATTATTCCCAACTTTATCAACAGTTATTTTATCATCATCTACCTTGAAATAACATGGTACCTCAGAGGTTACATTTAAGATCTTTCTAATATTAGCTTTTAGAAGGAAATCCTCATTTTTAGCAGAAATAAATGAACCCAAAAATAGACCATCAATAATTTCTTGACCCTCCAAAAGATTAGTCTCTTTTGCAATTTGATATCTCTCCCATTCCTCTTCTTCTCTTTGTTTTCTGGCAGCTGCTCTTTGCTTTCTCAATTCTGCTTTCTTTTTTAGACGTTCTTGTCTCTCTAATTCTTCCTTCTCTTCTCTCTCACGATCTTTTTTCTCTTGTTCAGCTCTTTCTGCTGCCTCTTTTTCATGTACATATTTCCAAATTGGTTGTGTACCATTACTAGTTTGAAAAAATGCTGAAACCAATGTTTGTTGTCCACCTTTTTCTTTTAGTTTTTCATTTTCTTTTTCTTTTTCAATCTTGATCTTTGCATCTTTTGATTTTTTATTTGTATCTTTTTTAGTTGTAGTAATAGTTGTTTCTTTTTTTGTAGTTGTTTCTTTAGTTGTTGTAGATACTTTGGCCTCGGATTTTAAATCCTTTGTTGTTGGTATATTATTTGTTAGATTTTCTTTATCAGAATCAACATTCATTGGAATAGGGATTGTTGTTGATTTTTCATCATTTACTTTTACAAATCCAGGATTTATAGATTTTACAATCAAAAATTTATCCATTATCAAATTAATAATTACACTCAACTATTTTATAAATTTTATTTTTCCTAAAATTAATGTTTAAAATTTTGGCGCATTGGCAAAATCCAGTTTTTTTCTAACAAAATTTTTTTTTTTAATTATCATTTTGTTTCTTTTCCTTTTGTATTTGATTATAAGCGTCTTTGATATCCTTATATTGATCTGGATGATTAGATATAATAAAACATAAATTGATTTGTTTGCAATACTTTTTGTGCATCTCTTTTTAATTGCATAATCAGTATGGCAAGTTATGCTAGAATCTTTTTTTCAAGTAATTTTATAATTATTGAATTCCATTATTGATTTTTAAAAAGAATGCTATAAACTAAACATTAAAAGTAAATGATACCGTTGAAGTGATTTATTAAATTAAAAAAAAGAGTATAGATAGTCCTACAATGGATTTATAATTAATCATGATATTTCCTACAATTTACGAGATGAAAGAAATGATACCCTCCAATTCATGGTTAAAAGGATAATTTTATAGGATAGGATAAGAATAAAATTTTGTTTTGATTTATTGTTGATTGATGAAAGGATATTTTTAAGATAGTTCGAATATGGGGTATGATACATACAATTGTGGGAATTGACATTACACCACAAACAACTCAGAGAGGATAACAAACAAATCAGAGAGGAAAACAAACAACTCATAGAGGATAACCAACAGAGAGGTATGTCAATATTTTTGTCCAGTCTTTTAATATTAATTTTGATTTAGATGTTCTCCACTCTGATTTGTTTGTTATCTAATGTCAATATAGCCACATCAAATCCCAGTCTTTTGATATCTGATTGGAGATCTTGATTGGAGGTCTCTAAATCCCTCAATCTTTGATCCTGTATTTTCGTGTTCATTATTATTACTGTAAGTAATTCACATGTGAAATGAAAATTTTCAAAAAAACAATTAATTGGATTTATATTAAAAAGAGCAAAAATTAAATTTTTTATTTTGAAATTATTGAATAGAACTCGGGATTTGTGAATTTGGTTGAATCTCCTTCCATTTTTTATTATTTTATGTATGATTGTGTTTTTTATATTGATTAGGTGGTTTTGATAAACTCCAATCAATTTCTTCCATAGGAGAGTTGCATTTTACTTCTAAAATTATAGATCTAGCAACAACAAGTCAAGAAATGATTATACCATTGGGTCTTTCCTCATCATCTACAAACTGTATTGTAAGGGAGTGCCCACATTGGTTATCCTGATATATCTTATATATTGGAGTTACTAATGTATTTTCTGATTCGATATCTCTGTTTGGTTTCTTTTGATTTATTATTAATAGGTGTTTTTAGGTAAAATATAATTTCATTTGCAAACTGATTTTAAATTTTTATTTAGTATTTTATTTTTTTTTAATTAAAAATAATTTTAACTAAAAACATTCAAGAATATAAATAGAAATATATATTTATATCATTTCGATTTAAAAATTCATCGAGAGGTTAATTAATTAAAAATAGGATTACAAAAATGGATAAAAGTGAAACGAAAAAACATAATATTAACCACTTTTCTAACCTATTCTAGTTGACTAAAAATAAATAAACTAAACAGAATTCCAATTCATTAAAAGAATTTGACGACATAAAAATTATCGTCTTTTAAAAGATGCTCAAGAATTTTCAAAAATCTTAAAGTTTTTTTTTCCACTTTTAGTAATTTTTTCCAATTTTAAAAATATTTGAAGAAATTAATTAAAATAATAAATCAATATCAAAAAGGTTTTTAGAATAATTTTAAAACAAAAATTTAATTTGTATTATCTACTTATTTTACAAATATTTTTATTTGACATTAACAAAAAGATTATGAAATTCCTTGTTTATATAAATGATAAAGAACAATCTTTTTCCTCTTTTTATAGAGTTTTAGATCTAATTAAAGAAAATGATTGGGTAATTTTAATTGCCAAAGCAAAATTTTATAAAGGTATAGGTAATAACTCATCAAATGTTATAAAACAATTTACTAGAATTTTAGATAAAAAAAAGGTATATATTTTAATTAATTTATTTATTAAATATTCATATAAAATTAACTTTTAAAAAATATAGATTAAAAATTTAACATTTATTGAATATGGTTCTACAAAAAGAATTATTAGAAACAAAGTTAAATTATTAAAAATAGATATGATTTTAATTTCAGCCTTTAGTGATAAATCAAAAAAGTAAGTTAAAATTTAAAAAGCAAAATTTAGATAAAGAATATTAATATTCTTTATAAATTTTATTAGACTATCAAATTATTGTGCTGAAAAATTACATTGTAATTTAATGGTAGTTAGAGAATTTATTCCACAAGATAAATATTTAATTCCAACTTTAGAGAAACAAAATTATCAATTACCCGGAACACATAATAAGAAGGGAATGATAAAAACTGAATCTATGCAAACCATTCAAGGTTATGAAGTTGAAGCTCATAGACTTCAAACATCTGAATCTCTATACAATATATCTGATAATAATAATAATAATAATAATAATATTGAAAAGAAAGTAAATAGATTGTCTCTATCATCTGATTCCAATGAAAATCTATATCAAATACCAAAGTTTAAACCACATATTGATTATTCTTCTTCAGAAGAAGAAAAAGAGAATAATGACATTATTGACCAATGGAATTCCAAACATAAAAAAGAAAAAAACTATATTAATTACCGTTTAGTTTCTACTCCATCCCCAAATGTGGAAAATTCTCCAAAATTAAATATTCATAAGCAAACATCTACTGAACATCCAAATCATTATTAATAAATTATTAATAATGAATACACTTAATAAAAAATCGATTTTTATTAGTTTTAGGTTAAAAAAAATCAATAATAGAGATAGTTATATCTTTTTTCAATTTATTATTACAATTAGAGTATTTTTTAAAATATTTAAAAAATACTTTTTGAGTTAAATCCTCGTAATAATCTTTCTATTATTACTTTATTATTATAATATAATAAACTATCTAAAAAGTTTATGGGTACCAATTGGCATCAATTCCCAAACCACAAACACTTAAATCACCATTGTATTGTTTAATGGCTGGAGCTGTCCATCCACCAAATGGAGAAAAATCTGAGAATGAAGGATTATCATCATCTATAAATTCAATAAAAAAATATATAATTAGTTAATATGCTTAAACAAACTATATAATCTTTGATACATACAATGAGCATACCATAATGGGAAACCAGATCCACCAGTGTAACCACCCATAATTGGAATCCATTGAGAAGCTGAGGTATAAATACCAATGTGAGCACCTAAAGCTTGTGCACCAGAAACCATATCAGCAAAGAAGGCAGCATTTGAACTTTGATCTCCACCCCAATATGTACCTGGACCTTCAATATCGAACCAAACCATACCAAATTTGGCATTATAAGATTGAACATATTTAATAGCTGATTGTACTTGACCGTATCCATTACCACATGAGAAACATGGGAATACATAAATCTTTAAAGAAATTCAAAAACATCATGTAAGTATATATGATATAATAAAAATGTAGGAGATATATAGAATATCTTTTCTTCAAACATACATCAACATCAGCCATACCACCTTCCCAAGCATTGTAAACAGAGTGTGGACCGTTGCTATCTGGTTGACCAACTGATTCCCAAGCTCTAATGATGGCAAAATCATAACCTTCATTCTTTAAACATTGGAAAGCTGGTACATCGGATGCAGATGAAATATCAACACCGATGGTTGCGGTGGCAACTTTTAATAATACAACTAAAGCAAATAGAGTTAATAGTCTATTCATTGTAGGAAATAGGATTGTATAGAATATAAAAAATAACAAAAAAATCTTATGATTTTGTATCAAAATTCGAAACCCACAAGATATTTTTTATTTTTATTTTATTTTTTTACATTTTTCTGTGGGTTTTAGCAAATCCCAATGCCCAGGCATAATGCAAATAGATTAAAAATCATTGGTTATTGTAGGTCCATCTAAAGTCCTAAATAGAAAAATTTTATGATCTTTAGCTTTTACCAAAATGTGTTTTAGATATTTTACACAACGAAGTGTATTTTAGTATTAAAATGAAAAAGATCTATTGAAATTCTAATATTCACCAGTGTATTAATGTTCTGATATTTTTTTATTCATTAATTTATTTCTATAAGATTGGTTTCTACAATCTCTTATAAAATTAAATATTTCAGAAGAATTTATATCTAAATTAATTCTACCATCATAAACATTCTTCATATAACTAAATTCTTTTAAATACTCTTGATTCATAGGTTTTAAATCTAACTTTAATTTCTTTTGTGCCTTATTTTCATTATTTTCATTATTTTCATTATTATTATTATTATTATCGATGTTTTCATTCTCATATATATCATCAAGATTTCTTTTTTTACTAGGTGTTAAACCAATACCAATTAAATTACTATTATTACTTTCATCATTTGATTCCAATTGATTTGGATTTCCAAAACTTTTAATTAATTTAAATATTGTTGATAAATTATTGATATCATTTGGAACCTGATTTGTAGTTGATTTGGTATTATTATTAATATTATTATTGTTTGATTGTTGATGATGTTGTGTTGGTGTATTGATATTTAAATATTGTGAAGATTGTATAGTATATTGATTATCAAAATTTAAATTTTCCTTTAAACAATATTCTGAAACTCTTGATAATATTGATTGTCCATGATCTTTAATTTTCTTTTCTTCTAAACCCTCAGCTCTTCTAAGACTTTCAATTGTAGAAGGTCTAATTTTTGATATTGATTTTAATGAGGTCTCTGAAAATAATAAAAATGGAGGTTGATCTAAATTTCTTGCAAGTTCTTTTCTAAACTGAATTAAAATCTCAAACAATTTACCAATATGTCTATCATCATTAGAACTATTATTTTGATTTTGTTTTAATGAATCTGGTTGGATTTGGCGAGGAGTTGGGGTTACTGGTTGTTGTGTATTATTAATATTATTAGTGACCTGAGTTGATTGAGTTGGAGATTGTATATTATTTTGTTGACGTACTAGTTTATAATGACTAGTACATTTAATTTCATCTTGTATAATTTTAGTTGGTGAAATTAAAACTTGAAGTTTCTCAAAATTACTTGAGAGTTTAGAATGACTTAGAATATTCCAACCCTTTTTTGCAATCTTTGTTATGGTAAAGAAACCACTGATTTGTTCCTCTAAATAATTCTCTTGTTTTAGAATAGATCCAAATTCTTTCCACCATTTATTGGATAATGCAATACCTTTACAATAAGATGGAATGTCTTTAAATTTGAGAGCATCAACATTTTTAGAACCACGTAATACATTTATAGCAGTGGTTAATCCATGTTTCTGTTTCATTTCCAATAGACAATTTAAAAATAATACAGCTTCACTAGTTAAATCCAATAATGGTAATTGTGATCTCTCTTCAGTACAATTATCACATGCTTGACAATTATCTTTATCATATTTATCATTTAATTCTGATAATATAAACTTTCTTTTACATTCTCTAAATATTATAAAGAAATTTAAATAAATATATTATATTCTTTTTGAAATTAGTGTTTGATAAAACATACCTCTTATTTAATAACCAAGATTTAATTTGAGATAATTTTAAAACTCTATTGTGAGCAGCTTTAAGATTATTTGTATTGAGGTTATTTGTAATACGAAAATGACCTTTTACAAAATCACTTGGTGAGAAGAAGATGAGAGATAGTGATGGAAGACCATCTCTACCAGCTCTACCAGATTCCTGATAGTATTCTTCTATACAACTTGAAGGACCATAATGTATGATAACTCTGATATCAGGTTTATCGATACCCATACCAAATGCAATGGTAGCTACTACCACTTCAATGTTATTAAACAAGAAATCCTTCAATGTCATTGCTCTCTGTTTATCAGAGAGTTTAGAATGGTATTGAAGGGATTTTATATGGTTCTTTTGAAGATAACTATTCAAATCCTCTGCAGCCTGAATCGTTGGACAATAGATAATAGTTGAATTTGATGACCCTGCCAAAAGATTCTCACTTACATCTCTGATGATTTTTAAAATCAATGCAAAATCTAGAGACTCTGTGGACTTGGTAATCGATTTATAAAAGATATTTGGACGATCTTTAGAGGATTTAAAGATGAGTGGTGGTTTAAGTTCAAGAATCTGAATGATATCCTTTTCAACCTCATCTGTAGAAGTAGCTGTCAATGCCATAATAGGTATATCAGGAAAGAGGTTTCTGAGAATAGTTAACTGTCTAAAAGAAGGTCTAAAATCGTTACCCCAACTAGACATTACATGCACCTCATCAATAGCAAACAAACAAACTACCCCCTTATTCACCATCTCTCTAACCAAATCCATTGAATTCATAATCTTCTCAGGTGAAATGTATACTAAACGATAGTATCCATCTATAATCTTTTGAATTTCATCCAATTTTGTTGTAGGTTTCAAATGTATAGCTTTTATACCCAATGTTGTCAGTTTCAATACCTGATCCTCCATCAATGATATCAAAGGTGACACAACTATGGTAGTCTTTCTCAATACCAATGATGGCATTTGAAAACATAATGATTTACCACTACCTGTTGCCATAGATACATAAATATCCTTTTTAGTTACTAATCCATCATTTTTGCATATCTCTCCTATAACCTCTTCTTGATTTATCTTAAATTTATCTAATCCAAAATATTTCTTTAATATTTTTTGAATTCTATCATTCATTTAACTTTATCCAACTAAATGAAAAAATTAATAAAAATCTAATAAATAAAAGAAATTCTAAGAAGATAAACGTTATTTTAAACTCCTTAAGATAAAGATTTCATTTTATTTTATTTTATTTTTACAATTAAAGATCTAAAATTTAAAAGTTAAGATAGCTAGATACCAAAAGCAAGAAAAAGTTTTTAGAAGTTATGTTGAATTCATTTTTTCAATTTAACCATGACAGTAAAGAATTTAAATAGATATTCATAGATTCACCCAAACAAACAGAGGGACTGAACTATATGAAGTTGAAATCTATTATTCCTTACTATGATCGAACCAAACAAATTAAGGTCACAAATCATTAATCATTGAGTTTCTCTTTGAATTGAATTCTACGTTTGGGTTTGAAATTGAATTACCATCTACTAACGTTTCTAACTTGATGGTCCAATAACTTCAAACCAAATCTAACCATACCAGAAAAACCTCTAGAATTTTCGACTAAATGAACTTGTTGTTCTTGGATTGATAGCTCAATCAATTTTAGTCTCTCATTCTTCAGAGCCAATTCACCTCTACAGATATCCAAAGACTCTCTTAATGGCAAAATTCTTTCTTCTAATTTGATTTTAACTTCATCCAGACCATTTGAAAATTGTTTCTGGAGATTGATTATATTCAATTCATAATCAGATCTTTGTTCCTCCAGTTCCTCTTGGTGTTCTAAATTGACCTTGGAGTACTTTTCTTCTAAATGATGAATTTGATATTCCATATCCTCCAGAGTTTCTTGAAAGAATTCATCATTGGACTTGGATCTAGTTGAAACCAATTTGAGTTCATTAACCAATTGAACTTTCTCTTGGTCCAAATCGTTTCTATCAGTTACCAACTTTTCAATGGTATCAAGTAAATGGCTATTCATGGTAACCAAACCACTAATCTTTGAATTTAGATGGCATCTTGTGGTGTAAAGCTCCATTGACAAAACAATATTTTTTGAAGCCAAATCCTCTATTCTTTTGGAACATTTTTCCATATTCACAGTTGCAGTAGAGGCAGCTTCAGACCCCAGTTTCTTCTCAGCAGCTAAAGAGATGAGATCTGAATCTTGAAGTTGAATCTTTTCATTGGCACCTTCTAGATCAGCAACCAAAATCTTGTTATCTTTTTCCAGAGTGGCAACTTTTAATTTAAGAGCAGAGATAATCTTTTCATATTTGGATTTGGAATCTTCAGATTCTTTTTGTAATTTCAATTTACCAATTTCAGAATCTTTTAGAAGTTGACCAAGTTCAGTAATTGCTTTGGTTTTCAATTCTGAAATTTTGTTATCCTTCTCTGTGATATCATTTAAATATTTAATTTGTTTAATTTGATTTAACCAAATATTGTGATAGTGATCTTCTGACTCTAAATTAAATTTATATAGATCTTTAAACTTTATATCACCATCTTCTAATTGTTTTTTTAGACCCTTAATCTGATCTTTATAACTTTTCTCTTTTTTGTAAATTTCTACTAAAAGAATAAATACAAATATACCCACTAAGGAAATAAATATAAAAAAATATTGGTTATAAGTGTTATTAAAATTATCAATTAATAGTGATAGAGAATCCATTATTTCTTTAAAGCTATAGACAAGTATAATAAATAAAATTTTTGATTTTAAAATTATACAATGAACTTGGAATTGTTCCAAAAATGGTTAGTGAATAAGAAAAAAAGAAATTAATAGTAATATTTTTTGTTTTAATTTTCCTTGGTGTTCTTTTTTGGGTTTATTAATATTAATATTAAATGGGTGGTGAAATGGTGTATTTTCTATATAATAAAATTATATAGTTTGAATGGCGTAGGGTTTTTTGTATCTTTTTTTGGTTTCTATCGGAGTTTTGATGAATGTTGGGCTGGGAGTAGTAAAACAATGAATTTTTTTATTCATTCCATCAAAGCGCTAGAGTAAATAGATTTTTAAAAAAAAAAGATTTGGTTGAAGTTAGGGTTGAGTGTAGGTGATAGAAATTTTTGTTGTTTTTTTTAAAAAATGTATTGGTATTGGGTACGGTAATGGTTGAATAGAGATTGATGAAAAATATAAATGAACTGTTTAAAGGAATTCACTGATATTGTTTGGCATTTCTTGGATAAAGGTATGGTAGTGGTGAGAAAGATCGTCGATTTTTTGTTTATCGTTATCGGTGATAAAGTTGATAGCAACACCCTTTCTACCGAAACGACCAGATCTACCAATTCTGTGAATGTAGTTTTCGAGGTTGGTTGGTAAATCAAAGTTGATAACTAGAGATACTTGTTGAACATCGATACCTCTTGCTAACAAATCAGTAGTAATGAGGACACGAGTTGAACCGGTACGGAAAGCTTGTAAGATACCTTCACGATCCTTTTGGTCACCGTGAGTTGAGGAGACAGTGAATTGTTGTTCAGTCATTTTAGTTGTCAACCAATCAACCTTACGACGGGTGTTACAGAAAATGACAGATTGTGTAATGGAAAGAGTTTCGTAGAGATCAGTGAGAACCTCAAATTTACCATTTTCTTGACCGACATTGACGTAGAATTGTCTGATACCTTCAAGAGTCAATTCATCCTTTTTAACCAAAATGGAGATTGGGTCTTTCATGAATTTGTGTGTGATACCCAAAGTTTCATCAGTCATGGTAGCAGAGAAGAGACCGACTTGGATGGTGTTTGGAAGGAGACGGAAAATCTCATAGATTTGATCCTTGAAACCACGAGACAACATCTCATCAGCCTCATCCAAAACAAAGAGTTTAATAGAGTCTCTAGTAATGACACCACGAGATAACATTTCAAAAACTCTACCTGGAGTACCGACAACAACGTGAACTCCACTTTGGAGAGTTGAAATGTCGTCAGTGACTTTAGTACCACCGATACATGCGTAACATTTAATCTTCAAATATTCACCCAATGAGTTGACAACCTTTTGAATTTGTTGAGCAAGTTCACGAGTTGGTGCAATAATCAATGCTTGACATTTTGGAATGGCAATATTGATTTGGGAGAGGATACCAATGGTGAAGGTAGCAGTCTTACCAGTACCAGATTGAGCTTGTGCAATGATATCATAACCTTTAGAGAGTGGAATGATAGCTCTTTGTTGGATTGCAGATGGTTTTTCGAAACCATAGGAATAGACACCTCTTAAGAGGTCTTTTGGAAGTTCCATATTATCAAATGAGTCAACTACTTTATCGTAGTTACTTTCAAACTCATTCTTCATAAGTTGATCTTCTTTACTATAATTAATTATATATATTAATATCACTAACTATTATTTTTTTTACTTTTTACTATATTTTCTTTTTCCCTCTTCTCCTACTATATCGGAGAATTTTAATCTCTGTTTTTTTAAACATCTTTAAATATTTTTTTTATAAATCCAAGGTTTCAAATAATCCTGTAATCCTAAGTGTGTTTTGTTTGTGTGTGTGTTTTAATTAATCCTTACTTTTGAGTAGCCATATTTTGTTTAATTGAACTTTAATGAGAAAAATAAAAAAAAAAATTTTTATATTCGTTAGTTTTTTTTTTTTCAATAAATTTCTCAATTAAAAATGTTGAGCCTGCAAAGTGAAAAGTGGGGTAAAAATCAAAATTTGGGGTTTCGTTTCTTAAAATAGTGCGACTGTTTTGTTTTGATAGTAGAGTGTCTCCTTCTCCATCCTACATTTTTTGAAAAATTTTTAAAAAATTAAAAAAAATAAAAATAATTGAAAAACGAACGAAACGAGATTCAACAACAGATAGACAAACAACCTATAAATGTTTACATAGTAATAGACAAACAATATTTTGTTTTTAATTATATCTATAAATCTTGGTTTTTCTATATTTTTTTTTGTTATTAATATCATCTGGATTTGAATGACATTAAATCTTAAAATATTGAGAATATCCAATCTCTATATTCTGTAATTTAATTTGATAACAATCTCCTTTTTCTAGAATTATCCAAATTATTATATTATAACATTTATAGGAACTGAATGGTGATCATTCTAATAATACTACAAAATCAAATAAAATGAAGATAAAAACAAAAATAAGACTGATATATTTACCTTTCTATTCGCACAAAAAAAAAAAAAAAAAAAAATTTAATCTTTTGTCGTTCAAAAAAAAAAAAATTGGAAAAAAATCTCAGCGAAGTTCGATTTGACTGGCTCTATGGACTCCTTTGAAATCTAGATTTTTATTTATGCAATACTACTACCAAATAAATTTTTATACAATTGATTGATATTCCATGTTGGTATAGGAGCAGGGACGGGTGTCATGAAATTTTCCAATTTTGGGAAGACCTCATAACGTAGAATTCTACCTTTAGATGCCTTCTGGTTTACTACTTTCTTTTTCTTCTTTTTGAGGTTATTAATCTCTGTCCAATATTTGGAATTGATTCCATCAGTTTCATCTGATGCACTAGTAGATTCAATTAATTCCTTTAGAAGAAGTTGATAGAAATCCGAATCATCAAAAATCTCATCGAGATATTCATCTTGTTGCTCTTGATCCTGTTGTAAAAGTCTATCAATTTCGTGTAGTGGTTGAGGTTTAGGAGGTTCACATAGTTGGGTTATTCTACTTCTATTCAAACGAGTTCTCTTTTGTAATCTTTCAAAGTCTTTTAGTGTATTATCAATTTGTGTGTTAATGGACTGGTTAATGGACTTTAGATTCTTTTTCAAAGTCTGACCAGTTACATTTACTCTAGAATTCCAACGATCAATAGTAGCTGTATGATACTTAAACAATTGTTCATTTTGAGATTCTATCAACTTCCAAGTCTCCTGTAGACTATCACTATCTCTCAATCTTTTCTTTTGATTACCACCAGATTTTACAAATTTCGAAACCTCTTGATTTTGTTCACATAATTGACTTTGTAGACTATACAATTCATTCAATAATTCAAATGAACTATTCTTAGCCTCTCTAAATTGTTTTTCTATATCTTTACTAGATTCTATTAAATCACTATAGTATTTACATTTTGGTAACTTATTACCAAGATTTAAACACTTTTGTAAATGTATTCTAGTACCTAATAATTCATCATATAAGTTCTAAAATAATTCTTTGAGTTAGTGGGATGTGTGTTTTTATCTCATTCAAATAAAACACATACACTTTGATTTTTAGTATGTATTGATTTTGTAAGTTCATCAGTTTCAGAAGATCTAGTCATTATATTTGGAGATTGATCATCATCACTTTCATCATCTACATTTCTATTTAAAAGTTTTTGTGATAATAAATCAGCTTTATCTACATTTGATGATACTAAATATTTACTATCTTGAAAATCAAATCTATCTTCTAATTCCTCATCATCATCATCATTATCACCCATCATTTCATCCTGATCTAATTCATCTTCAGAAATTTCATCTTTTCTACTAGTCTTCTTACCAGAGTATTTACCAGTTGAGAATGTCGATGGTAAATCACCTCTAATTCTAATACCTTGTTTACTTTAATGATTTATCAAATTTGTTAAAATCAATAACTAATAGTTCTACAAAAAAATTTATATTTACTTTGAATCTGTAATATCACCAAAATCCTCTGTATAATTTGATTTTGTTTGATCACCAAATACATCAACAGATTCAGGATCAAATGATTTTGCTTGTTTATTAGAAACTAAATTATTTAATTCATCTGAAAGTGTTTTATTATTTTTATTATTATTATTCTCTTCATTATTAATTTCCAATGATTTCACCTGATTTTTCTTTATATTTGTACTTGATTTTTTACTATTTGTCACCATATCTATTGATTCGTTCGTTTTTTCAAAATGAAACAAAACTTAAAAATTTAAAAAAAATTTAAATTATCCTTTTTTTTTTAAAAATATTATAAACATGGGAAATATGCTCATAAAAATAAATGATCAAGCAAACACAAATAATAATGATGAAATATTTTATGATACTAAATTACCTAATATAATAGTTAAGGAAATACTGCAATATCTTATAAATTTTGCAGGAGATAGAAATATTAATTTATTTTTACAAAAGTATACTATAATTTGTAAAGAATGGAATCAAAAGATTATACCATCTTTGAAAATAGAGCATAATATACTTGTAGACACAAAAGATAAATCATATGGATTGGATTTACTCAACCGATACCAGGTTGAATACAATTTAGTAGCCTTTGTAACTTCAAAAAATCTTATATCTAATATCACTGCGAATCTAGATAAAATAACAAAACTCTCAATTTCATTGATGGATCATGGCATTATAGAGGCAACCGTTGAATTACTACCATCACTAAAACAATTATTATTAGAATGTAATCTTACTAATGCTAATGTAAAAGTTGGTGAATTAGTTCAACTTCCGCTACAAAAGTGGTTTGAAACAAAGGATTTATACATTCAAATTGATATGCGTTTAGTTGATAATTTTGCATTGAACGCATCTGATTTCATGAGAGTATATCCATGGAGTAAGAATGGGTTATTTAGTAGTGGCTCTTTGTTACTTCTAAATTCATCATTAATTGGGGATATATCGCACCCTATATGTAATATACAATCATTGGAACTCACAGAAGTGAAAATTGACATTAAATCCTTTTCAGTACTATTTAGCAATTCACCACACTTCACCACGATTCAATTGTGTGGTATTAGAAATGTGAACAACAACAACGATGGAGAATTTCAAGATTGCCTTGTTAATACCATAATGGATTTAAATCTACCAAATTTAGAGTATCTAGAGATTGTAGATCACGAGTATCCTATACAATTCAAGACGCTAGTGAAATTGTATAAAGATACTAAAGTTAAAAATCTAACAACTAACTATCCATCTTTTATAAAATCCAAAAGTGACAACCTCTCACAAGAGATTAGTAACCCTCACATTGAGATATTCCATTTCACTTCCTTTTACTATGGTAAAAGTAAAAAGAAAATGAATTTTCTTAAAAATTGGAAAAGCAAGTCTAGTCTCAAACATATAGTTATAGATTCAAAGTTGCTTGATTCCACTGATTCAAAAGACTACACATTAGATACCTTCACCAATTTAACAAAAATCAGTTATTACAGTCATAATTTTAATCTTTTGAATTCCATAGTACAATTGAATTTAAGTAAACTTCAATTTATTGATATATACAACCAAAATACAACTCCAAGCATATCAACACTAATACAACCATTACAATTAAACCATACAATCACATCAGTTTCATTAACCCACAGTGACTTTACATTTTGTCAAAACCTATTGTCAATGAATCACACTACCATTGAACATATTCATATTGTGTATCTCTCACTACAAATTGAAGATGCTCCTCAAACTCTCATTCAAGCCATAAAGAATAACAATGTTATAAGAACTCTAACTATTAAATATTTCAATAGGGTCTCACAAAAGTATCATTATTTGGAGTCCTATATTGAAATATTCAATGATGGACACCAACTTGAAAATCTATACTTACCAATTTCACACACCAACAAACAAATTGATTTCAAATTATTTGAAAAAGTTATCAATCAAAACCCACAGATTCAATTTCTAAAAGTTTTTGGTGGTGCAAAAGTAGAAAATATCCTCTCTAAATATTTTGTCAAATATAGAGAATAAATTAAACATGTGATAAATCTTCGTTTTAGAATCTGTGTTTTATATTCTATTATATTTGGGGAATGTTTTAGATTGTTGTTGAAAATTATCTAATAAATTTCTGTTGATATTAATTTTTACAATTAAAGTTTTTTTGTAAAACCAGAGAAAAATCAATCCAAAATCGTTCGAACAATTTGAAATTTCATTCGAAATGTTAAAAAAAAAAAATTTTATTTTTGTTTTTAAAAATTTCATCCTCATTTTTGATTTATAAATTTTAAAAGAAAAGAGATATATAAAAAAAATGATGAAATCATTAGTTTTATTATCTTTAATAACACTATCATGTGTATTATCAATCCCACAAATTCCATCACCAAGTCAAGTATGTACTCTATAGATTTTAAATATAATGGTGTACTATTTGAATATATCTATCTTTGCAGATATATTACACATCATTAAAAAAAAACCGATAGACACGAAAGAAAAAAAAAAATATCATCAAGTCTATTTAATTTGAAAATGTTAAATTATTGATATTAATGAATGTATTACTTATCTAGTATTATATGACTGGTACCTTTTCATTACCATACTTTAACATTACTGAACCTATTGAATTAATTTACGATAGCGTTAACAATCGTCAATATATTAGCTATTACAATGGATTAGATATCACCATTAACCTTTTTGAAGAAGATCTTACCTACAGTATCGGACCACAAGTTGATACCTTAGTATGTCAAGCCGTACCAGGTAACGGTTCCATCATTACTGTTTTACCAGCTGACCCATCAGATTGGGTATACAATGGTACTTCCACAGTCAATGGTATCCCAGTTTACTCATTCACCCAAAAGATTACTGATTACGGTAGAACTGGTTTCTACACTTTCTACATTGATGCCAATGGTAACCCAGTACAATTCTATCTCAATGGTGTAGATTTCATCTTTTCATCTCACCCAGATATCTACGTTTTGGACTTTGACACTTTTGAAACTGACATTTCTCCATTTGAAGAACTCTTTGAAGCCCCAACCATCTGTGACCAAGCTAAAGTCGTAAAGAACCCACATGAAGACGAATTCTCTGGAATCTTTGAACAATTGGGTCGTGACCTCAAATCTAAACATGCTAACCTCGGTGAATCATTCTTGAAGTACCAAAAGAAATATGGTAAGAGCTACGATGAACCAGAAGAACACGCTCTCCGTTTGAAAAACTTTAGAGCCGCTCGTGAAATTGTCATGAAACACAATGCCTACAATACCCAATCCACCTATAAATTAGGCATGAATCATTATGCTGATTTGTCTGATGAGGAATTCAACACTCTCATTAAACCAAAAGTACCAAGACCAGACTACAATGGTGCTTCTGATATCCATGATAACGAGAACCTTAAAGGTATCCCAACATCTGTTGATTGGAGACAACAAGGTTGTGTAACTCCAGTTAAAGACCAAGGTGTCTGTGGTTCATGTTGGACCTTTGGTTCCACCGGTTCTTTGGAAGGTGTAAACTGTTTGAAGACTAACCAACTCGTAAGTCTCTCTGAACAACAATTAGTAGACTGTGCCTACTTGATGGGTTCTGCTGGTTGCAATGGTGGTTTTGCTGCTGCTGCTTACCAATACTTGATGGATGCCGGTGGTATTGCCACTGAATCCTCTTACCCATACACCATGGTCAACGGTTTCTGTAAAGGTACCTCTGTCCAATACTCTGGTGTTCAAGTTGCCTCATATGTAAATGTCACTGCCTCTGAAACTGCCCTCCAAAATGCTGTTGCCACTGTTGGTCCAGTTGCTGTTGCCATCGATGCCTCAGCTCCAGATTACAGATACTACTCCAGTGGTGTCTATTACTCAACCGTCTGTAAAAACGGCCTTGATGATTTGGATCACGAAGTCTTGGCTATTGGTTATGGTACCTACCAAGGTGCTGACTATTGGTTAGTTAAAAACTCATGGTCAACTCACTGGGGTCAAGATGGTTACATTTGGATGGCTCGTAACAGAAACAATAACTGTGGTATTGCTTCTCAACCAACCTACCCAGTTGTCGCTTAAAATAAAACCAAAACACAATAAAATATACTCACAATCCCATCTTTAATATACATATATTTTAATATACAATAATCATTTTTTGTTTTTAGAAATGTTTTTTTTATTCTATTCTATGAGAAATGAAGAAGAAGCTGAACAATCTTGGTGATGAAAACCATGATATTGACGAATAAAGTTTTTAGGTAATGCAGTTGGTTGATTTAACATGGAAAATGAATCACAATAGAAGTGACCGTATTTTCGAACACCTATATCATGACCAGCATGACATTTTCTGGCACACTCTTCGCAGATTGCAACCTCAGATTTACCTAGAATTTTTCTTGGTTCAGAGCAAGTTTTACATTCGTACCAGTACTGAGCATGATAGTATTCACGAGTAAATGATAGAGTACAGACACCTTCTTGCAATGCATTTTCAACAAGAAATGAAATGGGTTCACTATCTTCTTTTCTACCGTTTTGGTACATCATAATTTCACGGCCTTGACGCATAATGAATTGTTTATCCCCATGTGGACCATTTTTTGAAAAGTAGTTTTGGGTTTCGTATCCCAAGGGTTTAGAATCAATATAGTATGCAAGACCAGCTTCGTAATTGGAAGATATTTGGTTTTGTTCAAAACTGAGAGCTTTGGCACCGGATACCAATTCAACACCAACCTCTCCATTATAGGATATTTCATTACCTTTAAGATTTACAATAGCATAGTCACTTACATAGACACCAGAACACTTATTTTGACAAATTCTATTATTGATAATGGTGGCATTGGCTCTCGAGTAGATTTGCATTCCTGCATTCTTGTTATTGTAAATGAAATTGTTACTTACAATACCCATACCCTCACGATAAATATGAACACCCACACGTTTGTTCTCACAAATGTGGTTGTCCTTTATAACTGGGTTGGCACGAATAACTAGTCTTACACCATCTCCTTGGTTGTGATGAATGATGTTATGTGAAATCTCTGGATTCGATTTTGAAATTCTAATACCATCCAACTTCTGACCAAAGATTTGGTTGTGTTCATAGATACCTTTACCATCTTCATGGATATAGATACCATCTTCAAGGTTATTACAAATCTTATTATTACTGACCACAGGTGATGCACCACCCCAACAACTAATACCATCAGATTCATTCTCTTCAATGATATTCTCTGAGATTATTGCATTGGCATTGGTGTGTACGTGTATTCCATATCCCTTATTTCTGTAGATTCTATTCAATTTAATTACAGGTTGACTGGTAGAATATACAATCTCAATAGATCCATATCTATTTCTAGTAAAACGGTTACCTATAATAGTACCTTGTCCACCAAAGATTGCAATACCAGCTTCCTTACAATCGTGAATGATATTATCAGAGATCCAAGGTGATGCTTGTTTACCAATTTTAATTGCCGATAAGGTAGAGTTGGTAATATCACATTTTGAAATGGAAAAGCTTCCCTGTTCGATATCTATACAAAACCAATGACCATGTTGTCTAGTTGCAATATTAACCATGCTACCAGTGTGTGCTGAGATTGAAATGGTATTTCCAGTATTTGATTCTACAATACATTCACCAAGTTTTCCTTGACCAATGATATCTACGGGTTTAGTAATTTTCAAACATTCTTTATAGACACCTGGAGCAACTAATAAAATTTCTCTTTTTGTCTCTTCAGCTTGATGGGAGAGTGCATCGGATATGGTTTCAAAATCCTGTCTGTATCGGTAGATTTGTTTTGGATTTTGAATGTCAATGTTGGAAGGTAACATTAAAACCTTACCTCTATCATTTTTTAATAGATTCTCCCATAGATGACGATCATTGGAAATTCTATAAAAACTTGAACAACATTCAGATAGACATATCAGAGATTTAGAATCTAAATTTCTAAAAATCATTAACCAATGTTCTTCTGAAAGCAACGATAAATAGCATGGTCCCTCTTCAAAAGATGTATATTTTGACATTGGAATACTAGTAGAACTATTCAGATCCATTGGATCTACACTATTATGATATAGACTTCCATTAGGTTCAATGGAGATACTGGAAAGCAAAGAAATATTATTTTCAATAATTTCAGTTGCCTTTTTATGTTCAACTCTACCAAATAAGTCATCTATTATATACTGTTGTTTATGAATTTGTTCTGTTTCCTCTGCCGAATAATATCCCATTTCTTTTATCATTATTAATTATATTCAAATTATTATTATTATTAATATTTATAAATACTAAAATTCTAAAAAAAAAAGACAAATATAATAAGTGTAAGGTTAATAATACAGGATATATATTAAGGTATTTTAGGAATTTTAGATATATATAGAGATAAATGAAAATTATTAAGAATTATAAGTAAGAAGAGGAAAAATAAGAAAAAAAAAACTACAATAGTTTTTAAATGATCAAGTTGGTTTTCATTATAGATAGAGATCTTTTTGAAAAATTGGAGTTTTCAATGTCAGTTAAACTTATAGTTTTAAAAAATATTTTTAACCACAAGTTTTTTTTTTTTAAATTTTAAATAATAATATCGGGGATACTTGTATAATTTTTTGGTTTAAATTATGATTAAATATAGGTCTTTAAAGAACTTAAAAAATTTAAATACTTACAATTTTTTTTAAATTATATTTTATTATTCTTAAATATCAATTGCTTAACCCTACTTTTTCTTAAGATTTTTCTTTTTTATATTAATTTTCTGACATAAAGGTTATAAATATAGAGAGAAAAGGGTGTGTTTTTGAGATATTATTATTACAATGATTATTATTAAAAAAAAATTGAATGTGTTTGGAGAGAAGGACCTAAATCTTAATCTAAAAAAATTGGACCTCTAATAAGTTATTTGAAAAAAAAAAAACAAAAATTTCTTTTTATAGAAATCATTTAAATAAACTCCAAAAAAACATAAGATTTCAACCGAAAATCCATAAAAATTTACTTGACTCTTGTTTCTTTGTAAATTTATAAATATAAATATATAAATAATGATGATGATTTTCGAAAATCTCAAATCAAAGATTTATTCATTTTTGGTAAAGTTTTTCCTTTTACATTTAAAATTTGTAGAATTTCATCACCGGTTAGAGTCTCTTTTTTAATTAGTTCCTGAACTAGATTTTCCATTTTATCACGATTTTTGAGAATTATAGATTTTGCTTGGGCGTAAGAGTCATCGAGAAGTTTTTTAACTTCATTATCTACAAGACTCTGAACTTGATCTGACTGTTTTTGAGAACTATTTATGAATCCAACTTTCTCTGACATTCCCCACTTGGTGATCATTGCATAGGCTAGAGAAGAGGCACTTTGGAAATCTGAACTTGCACCACTTGTAATGTTATCAGGACCCATAAAAATCTCTTCAGCTGCTCTACCAGCCATGCAAATTTGAAGTTTTTCTAACATTTGTTTTTGGTGTATTGGAGATGATCAATTTGTGGAAGTTGTGATACCATACCCAGTGCATCACCTCTTTGTATAATAGTTGCTTTATAGATTGGATCTGCAGACTCTGATAACGCAGCGACTATAGCATGACCAGCTTCATGATATGCAGTGTTTCTCTTTGTCTCTTCGGTTAGAATTGCAGAATTATTTCTTGATCTTCCCATTAGAATATCTTCTCTGGCATCTTCAATCTGTTTCATGGAGACTGTAGTCTGACCACTTTTAACGGCTTTAATTGCAGCGGTGTTAATTAGATTACTCAAATCAGCACCTGTAAATCCTGGAGTTGCACGAGCTATTATCTCTGGAGTCACTTGGTCACGGTCATATTGAATCTTGTTGAGATAGAGTTCAACAATTTCAGTACGTCCACGAACATCTGGAATAGGTACACTAATCATTCTGTCAAATCTTCCAGGTCTCTTTAAAGCAGGGTCAAGAGATTGAGGTGCATTTGTAGCACCTATAATCATAATATTTGGATTCTGTTGGAACCCATCCATTTCTGTGAGTAGTTGAAGTAGAGTTTCATTGTGATTGTTCATATTGGAAGATCTAGATTTTCCAACGCCATCAATCTCATCTATAAAGATGATACAAGGTTGTTTCTCTTTTGCACGTTCAAAGAGATCTCTTACGGCTTTTGCACCTACGCCTACATATTTATGATCAAAATTAGATCCGGTTGTATAGAGAAATGATACACCAGCCTCACCTGCAATAGCTCTTGCCAGTAATGTCTTACCAGTTCCAGGTTCACCAGACAATAACACACCTTTTGGTAACTTTGCACCAATCTTATCGTAGAGATCAGGGTTAACCAAATAGTCAACAATCTCTTTTAATTCGTCTTTCACTTCATCAATACCCTTTACATCATCAAAAGTTGTAACGTTTCCAACTTTCTTTCCTGCTTCGTCTGTTCTACTATCATATTCCTGAACTGATGTTAGCTTTGGTTTGGAATCTGAACTCTCACTCTGTAATATAAACCACAATATAGCACCCAATATAGGTATCATTAACAGTGGTGACAATCTGTCAAACCACGACAATTTCATAGTTCCACCACTTCCATAAGGTAATTTGAATATTGGTACAATTGGTTGATTTATAATCTGTGATTTCATAGTTTCAAAATTTTGAAATTTTATCATTATATCTGATATCATTGGTATATTACTACTACTACCATTCCCACTAGTACTAGTAGCAGCTATAGTAGTAGTAGTATCACTATTGGTTATAGGTGATAATGTAGCTTTATCAATTTTATTGGTATATACCAATGCTTTAAGATAGAGTTTTGCGCATTCTGAATTGGTTATATAAGCCATACTTTCATATCTCTCTATAATAGTTTCGTAGTCACCCATTTTTGCCAATTCTTGAAATATTCTTTGTTGTTCATGTACATCTTTAGGATCTGAATCTGTATTCAATAGTATATCTCTACTACTATTATATTGTCTATTATTTGTAAATATTGATCTACTATTTAGTCTATTTATTGTTGAAATTGGTGATAATATAGATTTGGATAAAATTCCATTATGACCATGAATTGGATATTTTTTAAAAAGTGTTAATTTTTGTCCATTTTTAATCATCGAATTTAACATTCTTTTTTTAGAGGTGTGAGGGTATATATTGTCGTAGTGATAGGTGTGTAATTTTATATAAAGTAATTAAAGATATATAGTATTATTAATATATTAAATGTGAAAAGGAAAAATGAAAATTATATACAATAAAAAAATCGTTTGGGAAATATATTTAAGTTTTATCTCAACTAACTGCAAAATCAATCTTTTTTTTTTTTTTTTATCAATTTCAGGTTATGACGAAACAATTCGGTTGTGTGTTATAATCTCGAGAAAACCTCAAGCCAAAAGTTTATTTTCAATAACTTTTTGTAGTGGTAAAAATATTTCTTGATCTTTGATATTATAATTGGGACAATTCAAATGAAAAAGTGTAGTGTTATTGGAAAGTGATTTACAGCACTCTTGAAGAGCTTTATAGAGTTCATTGGTAGTGGGTTTGGAGGGTAGTGGAAATATTACAGAGATTGGAATTTGAAATTCTAATGTGTGTAAGGTTTGATTCCTGAGTATTATGGATAGATTTTTCAAAAAAGTTACAGGATCATCATCATTGATTGTGAAATTACCAACTATTTTAAGTGACTCTAATGTGCAATTGGATTCCAATGCTTTTGAGAACTCTGTAAAATCATTCAATTTTTTTTTAAAAACATCAAGTTTTTTAATGGTTGGGTGGTTTAGTAATAGAAATTCAGTTAATTCAAAATCATCAGTACCATAGGTATCAAAGATAACTGATGTTAGGTTTCTATTGAGAGAGAGTTCTTTTAAAATATCAGTATAACATGAAAGTTTGATGGTATGTAGATGATCGATATCCATTGATAAAACCTTTGAAGTTATATTTCTACCGAATAAATGCCATTCTGTAAATGACTTGAGTTGTTTAGTCATAATTTCAACTTGATGTTCATATGCTACACATATTGGCATTGTTTTTATTGCACTTTGACCTTTCCATAACTCCAATATGATGATATAGCACTCCATTGACCAATCTCGAAGTGTGATATTCAACTCTATCAGAGTTTGATTGTGTATCTCTAAAAGTCTGTCACTTTCAGAGATGTCTTTTGGATTATCCCACGGAAACAGTAAATACTTTATACGTGGATTTTCATTCAACACTCGTACAAAAAGTGAGAATAATCGTGGATCATCCAATTCACCATTTAAATATGAATCGTAATGTAGATACTCTAAGGATTGGTTACCTAATAGTGCCTCTAGAATTTCATAACTTCCAGAATCAAGTTTATTACTTGAAACTCTAGTAATTATTAAATCTTTGACATGTTTACATTGTTTAATAATATCCAGTGCATCGTCTCTTGTGATATTCTTCAAAGACATTGTTTTAAGTGTTGATAGAAGGTTAATAGACTCAATAGATTGTGGTACATCTGTTACAATAGATTCGGGAAAAAATAGCTCTCTCAATACTTTAGATTCCCTAAATGGCTTTAACAAGTTGACAAGTGAGTTTTGTGATAGATTTCCATAGAAATAGAGTGTTTCAATTTTGTTTAGTATCTCTACACTATTTATACTATCTAGAAATTCTTCTAAATATCTACCATCGACAGATTGATATATACTGATTCTGTGAATTTTATGTTCCTTTTCTCTGAGGAATTTATAAACTTCTCTTTGATTGTCATCAAATGGTATATTAAAATTTAAATTAGCTAAACCTTTTTCTATACCATCACTATAGGTCTGAATTAATGGCTGTTTTGATTCACGATCTGACAATATATTTAAACCAATACCCAACTTTGAAAGAATTTTCAGAAATTTTAAATTATTTTTTTCTAATATTCTACTTTTTATATTCAACTTTGGTACTATATTATATCTCCATTCTTTACAAACTAAACAAAAACCAATAATCATTCTAGTAATTATATCTGGTCTATAACTAACGAATCCATATACATTTATTAATAAATCTAGAATCTCAATTACTATAATTCTTGGTAATATTATTCTATTATTATCATCCATATTCTCTAATATTTTCTCTTTACTATTATTTTTTCCCATATTTAAAACTCAGGGTTACAATAAAAAAAAATCAAAAAAATATAAAACAATATAATTAATTTAAAATTTCAAGATTATTAAATATAATTCTTTAATCGGTAAAAAGAAGTTTTTTGATATTTATTATATTTATAAATTCTAAAACCCATAATTTTAGTTTTTAATAACCAATTTAAAAATTATTAATTTAACTTGATATGAATATAGTTTATATTAAATTGTAATAGAAAATATGTTGTAATTTTGATTTTATTAAAAAATTGTATACAAACTAGTTTTGGAGATTCGTTCGTTTTTTTTTTTTAAATTCTATTTTGATAGGAATTACAGAAAATATGGGTAAAGATAAATCAAACTCAAATGCTATGAAATTAAGACATGATCCATTAGGTAAACAAATTCATGATTCAGAAAATTCACATATGAAGAAAAGAAATAGAGTTGGTAAATTATCACAAGCCAATAAAGATAAACAAGAAGAAGAGCAAGTTGAATCCTATATCCCAAAGGAACTCAGTAAAAAGATTTTATCACAAATTAGAGAACAAGCATTAGAAGCCGAACAAGAACAAAGAGAAAAACAAAAAGAAGAAGGATTAAATACATTCAGACAAGAGATTCAAAGTAAAATATTAAATTTTACAGATTTTGTTGATGAATTGGATCAACCAGTTACAAATAAGGAGACTATAGGAGATGAATTTGATGAAAATGATAGTTTTGAACAGTTTTCTGACACTGAATCTCAATTTGGTGCTGGTGAAGTGGATATTGATGAAGAGGATGAGAAAGTATTGGCCATGTTTATGGGTGGATTTTCACAGAATCAGACTAGATTCACATTGGGTGATATCATTGAATCTAAATTAAAAGAACAACAGGAGATGAGTCAAAGTGTATCTGGAAACAGCCAATCATCTAGACTGAATCCAAAGGTTATTGAAGTTTATACTAAAGTTGGTAAACTTTTGGAAACCTACACCAGTGGAAAGGTACCTCGTGCATTTAGAATTCTTCCCAATTTTCAAAATTGGGAGGATTTGTTGTATCTTACCAGACCTGATAAATGGACACCACACAGTATTCGTGTGGCTACTAAACTATTTTGTATGGGACAGAATCCAAAGATTACACAACGTTTTCTAGCACTAGTTGTGTTACCTCGTGTCAGAGACAATATTGCCGAATTCAAGAAACTGAATGTACATCTTTATATGGCTTTAAAAAAGAGTTTGTACAGACCATCGGCATTCTACAAAGCTGTGCTATTACCTTTAGCAGAGTCAGGTGATTGCACATTGCTGGAAGCTAAAATCATTGGTAGTATTATAACTAAAGTCTCAATCCCAGTTCTACACAGTAGTGTAGCTCTAATGAAGTTGGCTCAAAATCAACATTACAGTGGTGCAACATCACTTTTTATTCGTGTTCTTTGTGATAAGAAATACGCTCTACCTTATCCAGTCATTGATGCACTAGTCGCACATTTTGTCTCATTCCAACATGATCAACGTTCTCTACCAGTACTCTGGCACCGTGCTCTCTTATCCTTTGCACAGAGATACAAAACCGATATAACCAAAGACCAAAAAGATCAATTGAAACCAGTTTTACGTTTACACAATCACCATATAATTACAAATGAAATTAGAAGAGAGTTATTTTCATCCAATTCCAGAGGTGGTATTTTACCTACTCCTCAAGAAATTGAAATGAAATAAAAATTCAAACACACACTCACACGCAAAATTTTAGTTTAAAACATGTTGATGAAAAAGAGAGGAGAAGAGGAGGATTTTAGGAGAGTTTATTTATTTTACATAATTTTCAAGTTTACCTAGATTTTCAATTTCGCAAACTACATGGTCACCTGGTTTTAGGTAGAGAGGAGGGTTACGAGTGAAGCCTACACCTGCAGGTGTACCTGTAAATATAATGTCACCAGGCTTTAAAGTTATTACACGACTGATATAACTAATGAGTTCTTGACTGTTGAATACAAATTCTTTGGTATTACCATTTTGAAGTGTCTCTCCGTTGAGAATACATTTGAGATTGAGATGGTTGGGGTCTAAGGATACAATGTCTCTTTGTGAATCGATTTGTAAGGGATTGATGGTTATAGATGGTCCAATAGGTGCAAAGGTGTCAAATGACTTTCCAAGTAACCATTGACCTGCTGGTTTATGTAGTTGCCAATCACGAGCTGAAATATCATTACCTACAGTATATCCAGCTACATAACTCAATGCCTCTTCTTTAGATACATTTTTAGCTTCTTTTCCAATGACAATAACCAATTCCACTTCATAATCCACTTGATCTGTTTCCTTTGGTTTCACAATAAAATCATTGTGACCACAAATTGAATTTACAAACTTACTAAACACCACAGGTTCTGATGGTATTTGAAAATTACCCTCTTTGGCATGATCTCTAAAATTAAGTCCAATACAAATAACCTTATCTGGATTCTCAATTGGAGCTTTAATTTTAATTGAATCTAAACTTATTCTATATTTTTCATTATCACTTTCCAATACCTATTAGAAAATAATCAAAATTGTTAGATCAATCAGATTTTTGATTTTATGAAAATTCATAATTTTTATAAATATTCATAAAATTTTATAATTATCTAGGGAGTATAAAATTTCTCTATTGCTTCCATACATTTATAATTTTATTATATTCAGTTGTACCCAATGATAAAAGTGATTTCATATCTGATGGCATAGATTTACATGCTTGTTGTAAATCAATTACAAATTTATCAAATAGTGCACCTATTCTCTTTGAATTTTGATATTCAAATGTAACCAATTTTAATAAATCTTTAGACTTATTAAAAATATTATTATTTATCATATTTTGTTTAGTTTTTTTTTTTTTTTTGTTTTAATTGTAGTTGTGTTTATGTGAAAGGTGTTATAAAGAATAGAATTTTTTTTTTAAAAATGGAAGTGGTTAATTTCCCAATTCAAGTTGTTTGTTTTTAAAACTAAAATTTTGATTGTTATTAGTAGTTAACGACATATTATTAATATGTAAACAACTTTTTTTTGATGAATTTACATAGGTCGTTAGGTATCTCATTTCTAAAAAGTCATTGACACCATACATAAGAACAAAAAATATCTAAGATTCTATTATTAGAAATATTAAATAAAGTTTATTTTTTATTTTTTGTAATTTTTGTTGTACAACAATTATATAATAAATAAGATAGAAGGGGGAGTAGGTTTATAATGTTTAAACTGGGAGAGAGAGAGAGATGATGAGGTTTTTTTTAAATATGAAAAATTATAATATTACTATAAATATAAAAGAGTGAGATAAAGATAGTGTATTAAGGGGTAAAGGGTGTGTTTTATCTAACCATACCACCTCTTGGGGTTGCACCACCTCTTGGAACAGCTCCACCTCTTGGGGTAGCTCCACCTCTTGGGACAGCTCCACCTCTTGGTACAGCACCACCTCTTGGCACAGCACCACCTCTTGGTGGACCATTGTTAACTGGAGCACCTCTACCTTGTGGTGAATTGGTAGTTGTGGTAGTTGGTGGTGGTGGTCTATTTTGACCACCAGATGATGCACCACCACCACCACCTTTGATCATTGAAACGTAATTTGAAGGAATTTTACCAAGTTTTCCACGGAGTTCAGCATCCCACCAATCACCTAGAGATGAGTCGTGAATAGTTAAGATTTCACCTTCTTTAAATGACAACTCCATAGATGACTCAGCATCAAAGTCGTATAAGGCTTTGGCTTGTGGTTTTACAGATGATTGAGGTTTATTGGCATTGGCTGCATTCTTGTTATTCATGGCAGGTCTGTAGATTGGAGTGTGTACGACTGGAAGTGACTCTGGTGGAGTGAGTTTTGGAATGGTGTCACTTGGAAGACCATCGGAAGGTGATTGGACTTTAGCACCTTTGAATACAGTCTCAGGTTTAATACCCTTTTCAAAAGTAATCATTCTTTCTTTACCTTTTCCACCTTGTTTGTTGGCTTTGATAGCAACTCCAATTTGATTGGAATAGTTGACACGAACACTTCCGTTCTTGTAGGCTTTCATCAGGGTTCCCAAGAACTCTGATTTTCTACGACAATCAAAAAGTTGGTCGTGATCAGATTGTGTTTTAATATTGACAATACCATCAGAGAGTTTAGATAACTCAATGCAACTAATTTGACCTAGAGGGATTCTTCTCTTTTGTACATAGATCCAAGGTCTCTTTTTTCTGTCTTCTTTGTCTTTGTTCTTTTCAATGGCGATAAAGTATACAGCCTGATCAGTAAGTAACAGTACACGACGTTGTGAACGAGATCTTCTGTCGTATTTATTAACGGCGTGTGAAAACATCATTTTTTCATTTCCATTTACCTTGACGATATCCTTCAGTGGGAAGTTCTCACGATAGTTAATGTAGTCGCCTTGGTAAGGTCTTTCGAGGGAGAGTCTTCTTCTTTCTTTCTGACCTTTCATAGAATCAGCAGCGTTCTTTTGGAGACTGTAATAGTAAGACATAAGAGTAAATCTCAAAAAGAATCTTTGTAGCTTATTGGCATAGGTGAAGACCTTTCTCTCTCTAAGCTCTTCGAGATTGAATAC
This sequence comes from Tieghemostelium lacteum, assembly GCA_001606155.1. Lineage (NCBI taxonomy): Eukaryota > Evosea > Eumycetozoa > Dictyosteliales > Raperosteliaceae > Tieghemostelium > Tieghemostelium lacteum. Next base: position 110,913 of record LODT01000015.1, on the reverse strand, counting down.
AGTCTCTGGGGCTCTGATAAAGATCTTTGTCTTACCCTTACTATACTGCTTAGCTTCCAAATCCATGCTCTTTAGAATGAGTTCGCAACCAGCTTCAAAGCCTCCATTAAAGTTTGGCCATGTTTCCTTACAACACACACGGTATCTGTAAAAGAATCTATCATAAGTTGCACGATAGGCATAACCAGCTCTACGGATTCTAACATTTTCCAAAAGACCTAAATACTTGACTTGATGCATGACTAAACTGGTATCAAAGTCATTTGGTCTCTTGTTTCCGTTGGGTTTAATGCAACGGATATAGTGTGGTGTACAAGCGCTGAGAGCCTTCACCAAGGCCCCGATGGACTCCTTGATTTTGAAACCGGCTGTAGTTGGTTTTTTCTTGTCCTTCTCAGAATTGATTTCAGGGAACAATTGTGGGATAAGCTTACTGGAGGTACAAGCAGCAAGTTCGACAAGATCGTTAAAGAGAAGGTCCTTGTTCTTGTCGACGAAACCCTCGGAACAGTACTCTACATCTCCTGCATAATGTTTGATGGTAAAGTTCTTTGAGGCCTGTGTTGTGGAGGCAAAATGTGCGTGGGTTGAGAAGGTCTCGTTCATTCTCTGAAGGAACTTTTCGTCGTCACCTTTAGGGAAATTGCATACATCATCGAGAATAGTTAAGATACCGGCGGGTTTCTTTGCTTCAATGAGATCACAGCAGATTTTGTTGTTGAAATAGTCGATTTGTTCCCACTGGATTCCTTCGTTAAAGTATTCTTCCTGTTCGGCTTTCAATGTCAATTCGATAAAGATTTGTTGTAGACGTTCGTTGACATAGTTAATGACCATTTGTTCGAAACCATTTTTTTCAAAAATTTCAAAACCGTAGATATCAAGGATACCAATCATAAGTGACTGACTGTTGTGTTTGTATCCTAGGGCTTTGTTAACTTTCTCTACAATCCAATCAAACAAACGACTGTACAAAGCCTTGGCAAGAGCGTCTCTTGAGTAGTAGGCGCCTTCGGCATTCTGGGGACATGCGTAGGTTGAAACTCTTGCGGAACGTCCTTGAGTTCCAGTTGAAATGGTACGATAACAAAGAGCCTTCTCACAACTAGCTGCATCAGTTTGCATGAGGAATGCAAAGGTTTCCAAAGACTTTCTGCAAGATTGATCAATGTTAGCTTCATCTTTTGCATTGTTTTTAAATTGAATGTTACCAAGATTGAGAATTGCCATAACCAATCTCCAAACTTCTTTTTGTTCCCATTCTTGAATTCCAATGACATTCATGGCTTTTACGACATCTTGGAACTCTTGATTGTCATCTACACCATCGACGGTGTAGCAACCGCTAGATGACAAGTAGAGGTATCTATCAGCACTCTCAATACGCAATTCATTTCTCAACTGTTGAGGTGCACCTGCAATCAATTGATAGAATATATGGAATGAACGCTCACCTTTAGTTTGGTAGACTACACGACTTTTCTCAAGGAGATAGTTGGTAACTCTACCACCTTCTGGGTCACCTGCACCATCAAATTGAACTTCCATATATTTACCAAATCTCGAGGAATTATTGTTTCTCAGAGTCTTTGCATTACCAAATGCCTCCAAAAGTGGATTGGATTCTAGAATTACATCTTTAACACGGGTTACATCTGCGCCTTTACCTGAAACTGCTGCTATATATTGCATAATTAATTTTGCTGTTTCTGTCTTTCCAGCACCAGACTCACCACTAATAATGACACATTGTGATTGACCCTCTGAATACATTGATCTGTACATATCATCTGCAACTGCATAGACATGTGGTGGTAATTCATATCTGAATTTACCTCTATACTCTAAAAGATTTCTCTCTGCATACAATCCTTTGATTTGTTTAAATGGATTAACTGCAATCAATACATTTCCGATATATGTCTAAACATTTAGATTTAAATCGACATTAGATATATTAATAAATCTAGATCTTTAGATTGATCACAAAAAAAAACTTTCTAAAAATTTTCAATTTCAAAAAATATTTTTGGAAGAGCTTCTCTGTAGTATAAATATGGATATAAATCTTACATAAATAACATCAGCACCATATCTCTTTTTTAAATTATCCAAAATTGTATCATTGGCTATCTTGGATAACATAACCATATCATCAACACCATTTTGACTTTTATATGCCATGGTGGTTTTGTTTTACTAGTTTATTTGATTTATTCTTTTTGTTTTTTTGAATTTAAATTTGGAAAATTTGAAATCAGTGTTGTAATGTTATAATTGTATTGTTGAGTGACACTCTATCAAACCAAATTTATTGTTATTTACAAAAACTAAAAAGAATCTTTATGATCAAAAAAATTTTAATAAAAATCAAAAAAAAAAAAATTCAAATAAATTATTTGGGTTTTGATTTTTAAATTATGTTTTCTATTCCATTTTATTTGAATTTAATTAAAAATTTAACGATAAAAAAAACTTTCTAAAATAATATCAATTTTCAATCCATGGGTACCAACTATTTGGGTCATTTTTTATCTTCAAATACCTAACTTCATAAATGTTTAAAAATAAACTTTATATGAAAAGAAATTACTTTATTCGAAAAAATAAAACAATTCCCATCTTTAATTATAATTTGATGATGTATTGAATTTAAATTTTCAATGAATATTTAAGATTTATGTTAATAGTATAAAGTTAATAAATAAAAAAAAAGATATCAATTTATAATAGTTTTAAATATTAAATCTAAAAATATAATTTTAATATTTATATTTTTTTTTTTTTAAATAACCTCGTTTTTTTTATTTTTTTTTTTTTTTTTTAAATATCTATTAGTAGTTCACCTCAACACATTTAAAGTCTTTATTGATTAAAGACCCAAGAAAATTTTTATAAAACAGATTATTATCTGTAATATACATCACAGGAAATGGAAACCCTTAGAAATTTTAGAAATAAATTTGTAATAAAACATATAACCTCTAGAAAACTTAAAAATCTTTGGTTTGATTATGTTAAAGTTGCAGATATAAAGTAAATATATCACAATAGTAGCAGAAGGAGGAAGATATAGAAGTATAGGTTGTGAGAAGATACAGGTATTGACATTTATGTAAAAATTTTGATAATTAAACAGGGATCCAAATGTAATGATATCAAAATTAAATGCATTTTTAGATTCATTCCAAGAAACTTATAAAGAGTTGGTGGAGTCAGGTCAGATGAAATCAATTGATATAGATAAAGTATTTGGTGATTGTTCAGATATTCTAATGTCACTATTGGATGTTGTAGAAAGAGAATCAAGTAAAACCAATCCTCAACAACAACAACAGAAACCCAGTAGCGAAGACCAAATCATATATATAGTCGAAATTATTAGTAAAGCACTAAGTGTAGCTGAATTAATATTACATGTATGTTATATTTGTAATTAATGTTAGTTCTATCATTCAAATATTCAAACTAGTTATCTAACCTTTTTTTTCAATAATCTCCTCAATACTTGGGGTTTAAAAATTGAAAAAAACTCATCAATATAGGAGGAAAAATATAAATTAGTAGTTAAAGAGACTCCAAATTTAATTAATAGGTTATTGACATTATTGGATACTTTGAATACTAGAGAGAATAAGAAAGTTTTGCTTAGAGTTATATCAGCAATCGGAGAGAATACAGATAATAAATTGGAAATTGGAAGATTAGAAGGTTTTAAGAAGCTGTTGGTTCTAATGCACAATGACAAGGAACTGACACAAGAGATTCTCAAGACTATGAAACATTTTCTTGATATTAAACAACAGACCTCTTCATCTAGTGAAGAGGAACTCCTTATTGACATGAAGAAATCCATGTCCATGTCATCATTGTCTGAACTTGCCAGACATAAGATAGGGTCAGTTGTATCAGAAGGTTTCAAAGTCATTGTAGGTGAATTCCAAAAGGTGTTCTCTCCCAATGACAATGACCATACTCCAAACAAACTAATCATTGATAAGAATATCATTGGTTCTGATATCATTATTGATTATTCATTTATACCATCTAAAGAAACTATAGAATCAGAGTTAAATAGTTTACAAAATAATAGCCCTGTAACCACCACTTCTAGTGGGGATACTTGTAAAAATGAAAATATAGAAAATAACAATAATAATAATAATAATAATAATAATAATAATAATAATAATAATAATAATGGTGAAAGTCAGTCATTAACAGATAGTATTAGTAAAGAGATTGATAATGATGAAGAAGAGTTATTGAAAGAGTTTATGAGAGTACAAGGTGCTTTGGTTGCATTGACTAATAGTATACAAGAGGCAGCACAAACAGTACAATTAGACCTTTTAGAGACTATTGGTAAACTATTGTACAATAATCAAAAGAATCAAACTGAATTTCGTAATATGGATGGTTATAGTATTCTCATTCATCTATTTGATAACCTCAAAGAATACAATTCCAATGAGGGTAAAGAATTCCTAGAGGATTGTTTTAATCTGTTTTTTATCATTATTCTCGATGGTAATAAGTCTAGAAGAATCACCAATATAGATGCACTAGATCTTCTCTTTAAGATTCTTTTGATATCATCTCAAACTGAAGTTCAATTATATTCTCTAACTTGTATTCAAGATCTCATCTCTATCAATCCACTCAATATAGTCAATATCAAATATATAAAAGGTATTGATAAACTCTTTCAATTGCTTTTAATTCTTGAACAGAGAATTGAACAATCTAAATTACAAAATAATAATTATAATAATAATAGTAGTCCAATAAGTAGTAATAATAGTCCAACAACAACAACCACAACAACTCAAAATAATAGTACTAAAAATAATGAAGATGATAAAGAATTAACCAAATTATTATTGGCATCGTGTGAATTGATAAATTATATTGGTGTATTGACAAGTAAATACGATACAGAGGTATTTGAAAAGTATATAGAGTTATTGAATTCAAGTCAAAAACTCTCCAATACATTACAATGTTTTTTGTTACAGTCATCAATAACATTGTTATCTGATACTATATATCACAAGACCATGTTACCATCTGAAGATTTACTATTAAAAATTATAAATATAATTAAATCAACTCAGGAAATTTATTTTAAAGAGACTACTACTCATATTACAAAAAGCGGTGGTAATGCAAAAGATTCAGATGATTCAGATGACTTGGTAGAAAAAGAAGAGGAAGTAGAAGAAGAAGAGGAAGAAGAAGAATATATTTTAGATAATAATAATAGTAATCAAATTCAAAAGATTCAGTTATTATTGGAATTGTTGTTTATCTATACTAGATTTTCTAGTAAGGTTCTAGATGATTTTATTGGTAAATTTGATGGTTTGAAATTAATTCAGTCATTTGTAACAAGAGTAGATGGAATGGAGTTGGCAATTGATGATCCACATCATGATATTAGTGATCTTAGTTTTTGGGTGATTTGTCAGTTTTTATCTATACTGTCGAATCCTAGTCATTCTGATTTATCTGTGGTTATACAGTTACTGGATGACATTAATATACCAGACTATAGAAAAGAGTCAATGTGTTTTTGTATTGCTGATATGATGCATAGTAGTGCAATGGAGAATATTCAGTTAAAAATCAAGTTTCAGGAATATGGTGTGTTGAATAGTCTCATTAATATCATAAAGAATCCAAAGAGTTTACCATCGTTAGTCTATGCTGCTTTGGTTGCCATTTGTGAAGTTTGTTTTGGATGTGAGGAGAATAAAAGAGTTTTAGATTCCACAGGGTATATTGCACTTTCAGCTCTCATTAAATCTACTAAAGTCAATGTTGACGAGTATCTCTATCAACTCTTTGTAGAGCTTGCAATGAATCGTCGTATTATGATTAGGTACCAATTCAATTACCTTGAATCTATATTTTCACCAACTATATTTACAACTATAAACAATATTCTCTATCCACAACCTCAATACACATCCATTCTTCCACATTCCAATAGATCCTATGACATTAATTTCAATAATCTAAAATCATCTTCAACCACTACAACAAGTTTAAATACCTCTCAACAATATCATCATCAACAACAACAAATCATTGAACAACAACAAACTTCTAGTGATGATATTATTTCATCAGAATTACAACAACAAATGGAAGTTGAAGGATCTCCTATATCAAGTCCATCAACAACACCAATTCAATCACTTTCAAGTTCACAACAAAACCATTCAAGTCAGTCTGCTAATATACACCAACAACCAATTCAACATCCAAATATTACCAAACTAAATCAACAGTCGAGATCTAATGGTATAGTTAGAGTACCAAGTTTTAAGAACCTATTTCATGGAACTAGAAGAAATAGTATTGGGTCATGGGCTGGTTCATTTGATGATTTATATATATTCGAACAACAACAACAACAACAACAACAACAGCAACAAAGCGGTACAACTACAGAAAACTCACCAAGATTCAGTGAACCATCAACAGTTTTACACAAGAGTAATGTAACTTCAAAAACCTCATCATATAATCATTTGGGTGGTATTGAAGATGAAAAAGAAACTATTTATTCTTATACACTATTGGGTAGATCTAAATTAAGATCACCAGATGCTGCATTGATGTTAGTTGATATACTACCACAATGTTCACCAGTTGCACAACAACATAATCTTGTATTTTTAATGAAAGTCCTAGAAGCCAATCCACTGAATAAAAAGATGCTCTGTGCTGCTCAAGGTCTAAAATTCCTCTTGTACCTCTCTCATCTATGTCCTGAAGAGACTCAGTCCTATTATAGTAGATTAATTGTAATCTTAGGTCTCTATGATATTAGTCCAAGTGAAGTTCGTTTACTCTTTGATCTAGCATGTTTCCCATCATTTGAATCACATCCTCAATTAAACTACAATAACCTTCAACAACATCAACAACCTAATATACAAAAACCGCAACAATTTACATCTACATCACAATCATCATTTTCTACTAGTAGTATAAGTAGTAGTGGTAGAAAAGAAAGAAATAGAAAATTGGAATTACAAATGCAGGTTTTATATGTAATTGGAACATTAACAGAGAGAAAGACTCCTCCATTGTACTTTAATTTTGATGGGTTTGAAAGTTGTATAAAGATTGGTCAGATTGAGAAGTTTCCATCGGTAAAGAGTGGTTATACTTTTAGTTGTTGGATACGTACAAACTATTTCCTAGGTGATGAATCTGGTCTATTCAGTTGGCAAGATCAACAGGGTAACAATATATTTGATGTCTATTTTAAATCACTTCCATTGGTAAACGGAAAGCAAACAGAAACCAAGAGATACCTATGTATACAAACTAGAAACTATCCATCACCACCTGAAGTCTATTCATTTGATAAATTTGCATTTACAGAGTGCGGCAGTTGGCATCATTTGGTTATAACTCACAGTAAACAGAAGATCTCATTGTTTGTTGATGGCAAGTTTATTCAGAATTATTCAACAGCAAACTACCCAAAACTCATTACAAAAGATAAACCAATTCAAGGGTGGATTGGTAAACGATTTCCAAGTACCATTTCACCAAGTAATGTTGTGTCACAAACTACTCCACCTCCTATAATGACTAGTGATAAGACATCAACAAATCACAGTAGTTTTAATAGTTTGAATAGTTTTACAAGTATGGAATCCACTGGTGTTAATGATCAGAGTAGCCAAGCTAGTAGTCAAGGTGGTCAAGGTGGAGTTACCTCAAGTTCCTATTTTTGTGGACAAATGGGTACAATTCACTTTTTTGAAGGTATTTGGGAGGCACCTACATGTCATAAAGTATGTTCTAGAGGTAATCTCTATAATAGTACTTACAAATCATTAGGTGTAGATAATAAAGAATTCCTTATAATCAAACCAGCATCACTTCCACAGAATCCTACAAATGCCAATGGAACTTTACTTCAAGATCCAGGTCTACCTAATACCTCTATGGCAATGTCTGGTGACTTCCTCTTTAATTCCTCATCAACCATTACATCTTCACCAACCAATTCAACCATGAGTAGCACCAGTATCAATAGTAATACAACTACTCAATCTTCCAATACCAATATCAATAATAGCAGTAATAGTATAAATATTGGCAATACATCAACAATTTCACCAAATATAATATCAACACCTCAAACACCTGGTCAAAGTATACCAAGATCAGTATCATTTGAAATTGATCAGAATCTATCGATGAGTAGTGAAATTGCAATTGATCAGATATCACCAAAGAAGAATCAAGTACCAAATGAAACACAAGGTGCTAACATTGAATTTATTGGTGATGTTAATGTACATCAAACTCGTTGTCTAAAGGATGTAATTAAAGAAGTTGGTGGCATACATTTATGTTTCCCATTCTTGGATATGGAGCCAGCTCAACAAGTTGCAGGATTAAGAATTCTCGCAGGACTTTTACAGAAATCTGAATCTAATAAGGCACAATTTAGAGAATTGAATGGATTTGCCATTTTGTATCATCTTCTATTTAGATTCTCAGGTGCCAATCCAAATAATCGTAGAGATTCTGAATTGTCTATGGAGACTTTTGAGATTCTATTTGACCTTCTATTAGATGGTATGAATAACTCACCTGATCCAAAACATCTCTATTGGTCCAATGACTGTTTAGTATTGATTTTAGATCTATTGGCATGGTGCACTGAAGAACTTCAATTGCATATACTGAAATACCTTAACAGTATGTTATTGAATAGTCCAGATACTTTGAAACTTTGGATTCAACCAAATACCGATATATTACCATACCATGAATTGTCATCTACCACTGGACAATCTCAACTCTCTGGATCTTCGCAATCTACACCTATTGCAACCAGCAATGTATCATCATCTACCAACTTGGTCCCATGTGCAACAGCACCAATTTCAAAGATTAGTTATCTTTTGGATATCTCAATGAAATTGAGTAGTGATTGTTCCTTCTTGTTGAATATCATCAGAAAGATACTACCACATCTACCAGTAGAGGACATTGAGTCCATCTTTGAGTTCCTTATACACCATGAATCTAGTGGTCTCTATGAAAAGTTACCTATCAAAGCAAAGATTCTCGAGTTGGTTTATGAAGAAATGAGAAAGTCTCCATCTATACTAGAACATCTTAGATCACTTGGTGGTTTTAATATTGTATTCTCACTCATTGAAATTCCCTATGAGGAAATTCAAACTCTTGCCATTAAACTCATTGGTCTACTATTGCATAGTAATAGTAAAGCTGCAACTCTGTTTAGAAGAAACAGTGGATTTGAGGTACTATCAACACTCATTACCAAACATTCTCCACCTTCATTATTAGTATGTCGTGCCATTATCCTATTGATGATTGATGGATATAAATTTGATCCAAAATGTGTAACTGAAACCAAACAGAGATCATCTTCATGGATATCACTAGATTTCTTTACAACCAGAGATAAATCATCAGATTCATTGGCAACACTTGCTAGTAGTAATCAAACTGATGATTCACTATCCACTAACGATGACCATGATTTAGTTGTAACTAATATTGGTGAAAAGACTATTGTCTATCCAGAAGCTTTGCACTCTCTAATCATTATTCTTCATAATTTCTATTTCTATCAAAATAATAATTTCACAACAAATAGTAACAATAACAATAATAATAATAAGATTGATTATCATTCAATTCAATCATCAATTCTATCAGAAATGGAGCAGTGTCTTGATGTTGTAAATATGGATATATTATGGAACCAACCATGGTTTGATTGGATGTATCAACTAATTGATTATCCATCTCAAAATTCTCCTTATACCAATAACAATAATGTTGATAATATCTATCAGTTATCGGTATCAAATAATACTGTCTATCTAAAGATTTTATCAATTTGTAGAAAAATGATTATTCATGAAATCTATAAAAAGGCTTCAAAAATCTTAAAACTAAAAGGTAAGTTTGGAACACACAATAGTAAACAAAACCAATATGAATACTAATTCAAAAATTTTAATATCTTCAACAGAGGTTTGCATTGACTATGAAGAATTTTATATTGATATAGTTGATGTTGTTATAGATTATTTCAAATCACATGAATATATTTTACCAACCAATGAAGCAACAGATATTATTAAAAATCTTGTACAATATTTTAAATCATTAGATGATATTGAAGTACCACCTCAAAGTATGTTATAATTAATAATTAATAGAACCAAATTTGATTATTTTAACTAACTAATTATTTATTTATTTATAAAACTATAAAGTTTTAATGAAAATTTTAGATTTAATTAATTCACTATCATTCCAAAATACACCAGTAATTAGAGCCTCAATGAAATCTAATGGATTATTGGAAATTAGAGATAATCTAATTATATTGTTACTCAGAGGAAAGAAATCTAGAATTCCATTCATTTTGAACTTTGATTTTGAATCTGTAGCTGACCAGAAAGCATTCAGAGACTACAATGGTCTTTTATATCTACTACAGATATTCCATGAATTGAATTACTATATAACAGCATCCAGTCAGAATATTGAAATTAATGGTAACAGTAATCAACATCAGCTATCTGAAATTGATATGGAACATATGAATCAACAGAAACATCTTCAATTGGATTTATATATCATTTTGAGAAATGTAATGGGTTCAAATGAAGAGAATAGAAAGATTATATCTAATATTCTGGAAGATCAACAAGTTATACATTGTTTCTTTGAGGATCCTAATCTGTCAGATCACTTTGCAGAGAATGGTGGTATTGAAATGATTCAACCTGAACATGTCAACAATGCCAATCTACATGACCAAGAACAAGAACAATACTCATTAATGAGCCATTTCATTGATTGGTATTACCAAGATTCACTAAAACAAAAGAGATTAGAAATTGAATCTAGAATTGAAAAACTAATGGCACCACTAGAATCCAAACACAATACACATTTGGAAAAATTGTACAAATACAAGGAAAAACGTATAAAGCAACGTAAAGAAAAGCTGTCAAAACAGTTTATTGCCATTTCAAAATTGGTACAGGAAACTGACGAAAAGAGAAAAACAAGATCAAATAAGATGATGAATCAATTCTCTCTCAAATCTCAATCTATACCCGCAAAATCTCAAGAAAGATTAAAACTAGGTTCTGAAAGATGGAATTATTTTAAACAAAGATTGTGGGATTCTATCATATGGAATCCAAATGATCCCTCTTTAATGACAACTAATAATAATAATCAGAATGCTAATAATAGTACCAATAGCAGTATTCTGAAAGATTCTCCTTTTAAAATTTATCAAAATTCAAAATAAAACATTTGTAATGGATAAATATAATATTTTTTTTGAATTTCACTTTATTGGGTATTTAATACTCATTTTGGTAAAAATAAAAATTAATTTATTAGATTTATAGATTCTTTTAAATAAAATTTATAAATTAAATTTAAGTACTTTACTTTTAAATTCATTGGTTATTCCACATATAAATACAAAATGAATAAATTTGATTATGGTTTTTTAAGAGAAGAAGAAATTCCAAAGTATTATCAAGGACCTGGTGTTCCAGTATTTACTGAAAGAAATACTGAAGAAAAGTATTCTAATCTTCCAAAACTCTTTACTCCAATCAAAATTAAAGATATGGATTTAAAAAATAGAATAGTAGTTTCACCAATGTTTGTATTTTTTTAAATATTTTTATCTTGCAAATACAAATTCCAGAATTTTTATACTAATCTTACCAATAAAAAACATAAAGGTGCCAATACTCTTCAGTAGATGGGTTATTTAATGAATGGCATTTAGTACATTATGGTACATTGGCAAGAAGTGGAGCTGCATTAATTGTACTTGAAGCTACTGCAGTTGTTCCAGAAGGGCGTATCACATATGGTGATTCTGGATTGTGGAATGACTCTCAAATTGAACCTATGAAAAGAGTAATAGATTTTTGCAAACTATTCAATTGTAAAATTGCACTTCAACTTGCACATTCAGGAAGAAAAGGTTCTACCAATGTAAGTTTAGCTGTTTGATTGCAATATCATACTTTATATTAACATTGTTTTAAACGATAGCCAATTTACATTGAAGGTGCAATTAGAGGTGCTCCTGCAATAGGAGTTGGTAGAGAATATGATATCTACGGACCTTCAGAAGTTCAATGGGGTATGGAATCAAAGAAACCACATGAACTGTCATTAGATGATATCAAGTGTATTATTAATGCTTTTAAAGATACTACCATTAGAGCAATCAAAGCTGGTGTAGATATGATTGAAATTCATGGTGCTCATGGTTATTTGATTAACTCTTTCTTATCCTCAACATCTAATATAAGAACTGATCAATATGGTGGTATCTTTGAAAATCGTATTCGTTTCTTAACTGACATTATCACAGCTGTTAAAACAGTATGGCCAAAAGAGAAACCTTTATCAGTCAGATTATCCTGTGAGGAATGGGTTGAAAATGGTTGGAATATTGAAGAAACTATTAACTTGGTTAAAGTTATTAGAGATATGGGTGTTGATTTGGTTGATTGCAGTTCAGGTGGAAATAGCTGTTGTCAAAATATTCCAAATACACCAATGTTCCAAATTCCATTGTCTGAAACAATCAAAAAAGAATGTATAGGTCAAAAAACAATGGCTGTTGGTGGTGTCACTGATGGTAAAACTGCTGAAGATATTCTTCAGAATCTACAAGCAGATCTCATTTGTGTTGCCAGACAATTCCTTAAAGATCCATTTTGGCCACAAAGAGCTGCTGATGAACTTGGAATTCATATTGATCCAGTTCTCCAATACAGTTTAGCTCATAGACATAAGAAAACTGGTATTCCAATAGGTGCTCCAATTGTTCCAAAACCCAATCCATAAATCAAATTGATTTAAATAAATTTATGTTTAAGTAAAGAGAATTTTCGTTTATATATATATATTTTACTGTACAAGTACATTTATTATTTTTAATTATAATTTATATCTTTTTACTTTCTAAAGATTCTAACATTTTAATTAAAATTGGGTTTCCACCAAGATCTTCAATTTGTTTCAAAATTTTTGTTCTTAAATTTTCAATGATGGTTTTGGTATATTCAATGGAACCCATCTTAATTATATAATCTAATGCATATTGTTTTACTTCTACAGATTCAGTTTTTTGTTTTAATATTAAAAGTAATCTATTATCGTTCTTATCCTTGTTGATTGCGTTGATGATTGGAAATGAAAATTTACCTTCAGTAATATCTTCACAAAAACTCTTATTTTGTTGATACTATAAGTAATAAAATGTTAGTATTTTATAAATTTGATAATTATATTTGAATTAAAAAACACATACTTCAGAAGAAACTAAATTTATATAATCATCTCTAATTTGATAATATAAACCTAAGTTTTCAATAAATTCAGAATAGTCTGTCTTATTATTACTGAATGTTTGTAAAAGTCTTAAACCCAATCTAAAGAGACCACCAGTTTTTTCAGAAACCATTTTATAATATTCCTCTTCGGTAGGACATTTATTGGTATCTCTCCACATTATATCATAACCTTGACCACGATGTAATCTGACAACTTCCTCTACGAATATATTACAAGCTTGTGGGTCGCCAAGTTTAATGCAATGATCCATCATGAGGAAATAGATAAAATTTGCACTGTTTATAGTTTGAGGTATACCATAGATTATATGAGCTGCTGGATTACCTCTACGCAGTTTAGAGTTATCTTCAATGTCATCGATTAATAGTGATGCCATATGTAACCCTTGTACTATGGTACCTATTTCTTTGACTTTAGTTTCACCTACTTGTAGCCAATAATCAAATGCTTGTATTAACATATTTCTAAATCCTTTACCTGATGATTCGCATATATATTTATAAGGTTCAACTAATTGGTAGTCCCCACTATTTAAAGGATATGAGAATTGCATGTTTCTCAAATATCAAATGATATATTTATTTATATATAAATAAAAAATGTTTAAAAATTAGATTATTGTTTGTTGGTCAAATGACTATTGCAGATTTTGATTTTTAAAAATGCAGTTTAAATTTTCAGAGAAATATAATCTCAAAAATTATTTATTTAAAAAACTGATAAAGACTCTCTATGTTTAGTTCCTTTGAGAAACAAAATTATAAGAATCTAAACAGTTATATTTTTTAGATTTAAATTTATAATATAATTAAAATCTACAACTAAGATACTTTTTTAAACCAAAAGTTAAAATAGTGCTTATATTGATTAAATAGGTTTAGTTTATTTAAAGTCTAAAGTAAAAGTATCACAAGATTAAACTAGTCACGTGTTACCCAGTTCTTAATATATTACATCATGTTTTTTACATCATACTTGAAATAGCAATATAAATGAGATAATTGTATATAAAAAATACCATCGATTAGTTTTTAGATTTAATAATTTCTATCTTTTATTTTATCAAAAACAAAAACAAACATAAATATTGAACAAGTCGATTTATGAAATATATAGAATTTAAGTAATTATTGATTTCCACTATAGTAGAAATTGCTTCAATGCATGTAAAAATAAAGTTTTTACATTACTTTTTTTTTTTAAAATTTCCATTTGAATCATTTTGTGTTTTAAAATCATTATTACAATGACATACCAATTTAACGAATTACCTGAACAATTTAATAATGAGGCTGAAGATAACTTCTTTAAAGAGATGAAAGAGATTGGTAGAGGTAGATCTAGAACTAGAGATGAGATATCAAAAATCAAAAGAACTAAACTCACCTATTTTGACGAAAAAGTAAATGTATCACCTTTTAGCTCAATACCAAGAGTTATACCTCCTGGTTTAAATGATCAACAAATATCAGCTTTAATATGTAAGTAATATCCAATATCGAACGAATAACTTTTTTCATTTATCTAACTCTTATTTATATAGTACGTATTAGAATAGAAGAGATTACAAAGAAACTACTAAGTGGAGTATTTGAAATTACAGATAGAGATAGAGAAAGATCACCTTCACCACCACCAATTTACGATAATAATACTGGTAAGAGAACTAATACCAGAGAACAGAGAATTAAAGAAAAAGTAATGAAAGAAAGACATCAATTGATTCTAGCTGCACAACAGATTTCAACTAGTTATAAACCACCTTCAGATTATCAACCACCTGTTGAAAAGAAAACTTGTAAAATCTATATACCCATTAAAGACCATCCCGAATATAATTTCATTGGTCTTATTATAGGACCTAGAGGTAACACTCAAAAGAAACTTGAGAAAGAGTCTGGTGCAAAGATTGCAATTAGAGGTAAAGGGTCTAGTAGAGAAGGTAAATCTACTAAACCACAGTACCAGGAGAATGATGAGTTACATGTACTCTTAACAGCAGATACTCAAGAGCAACTAGATAAAGCCAGTATCTTAGTTAGAGAATTCCTCGTTCCAGTAGAAGAGGGTAAAAATGAACATAAAAGACAACAACTTCGTGAGTTGGCTGAAATGAATGGTACTCTTCGTGAGAGACCCGCATATATTGCCAGAAGTTGGGAGAGAGCTGATATCAAGTGTGTCCATTGTGGTGAATCTTCTCATCCCTCTTCTGATTGTCCATTGAGAAACAATAACGATCAACAAATGCTCTCTATCATTGAAGAGGAATATAAGAAATGTATAAGTGAAGTTAAAGAGATTTTAGGTTATGATTTTGAATTAAATTTAAATGATAATAATAATAGTAATAATAGTAGTAACAATAATATGGCAAATGGTTATGATGAATTTAGAGAAGCTTTAGATAAAGATGAACAACTTCAACAACAACAATACCAACAACAATACTATAACAATAATAGTAATAATAATTATATGCAAAATAATAACTATAATCAACAAACTAATAATAATTTTAATCAATATCAAAATTGGAATCAAAATAATAATAATGATGGTAATTTTAACAATAATAGTCCTTATGGGCCATCAAATCCCTCACATCAACAATCTAATATTTATAATCAAAACTTTAATACTAGTCCTTATGGTCCATCAAGATAATATTATAAACCATGTTTAAATAAATTGAAACTTCTTAGAATTCTTTAATTTTTGTAAAGTTGTTATTAATAATTATATTGTTGTTGAAATGGAATTATCTAGATTTTTATTAATTCATAAAGATATTGAAATGAGAAAATAAAAAAGATAAATGTAATCAAATATTTCTTAACAAAAAAAAAAAAAGGAATAATACTGTAAGATTTTATTTATTTTTATAATAAAAATAAAATTTAATTAAGATAACTATGAGATACAATGAATTACAACAATAGACATTACAAACTGATTACAAAAAAAGGAGAAAATCAAAATCGATAATAAAAAATAAATATTCGCTTTACATGAATTAAATAATATATGATGATGGTGTATAAGAGTTAGTGAGAGGGTGAATGAAGAATGGGGGATTATATGACTAATCTTTTCTACTATTAATTTTATCAATTAAATGCTGATTTGGTAATAATAAATTGAAAGCGAATTAGTACTAAATTACCAGATAAAGAAATTTAGTGGAAATATTTGAGTATGAAAATACCTACTTGTAATGGTGCCATTTCTTTTTTATCAACTAAATTATATTCTTTTATAAATAAATAAAAATGTCTAAAACAAGTGTTCAAATGGGCTTCGACACCCAATGGACCTACTCTGTCCATATGAGAGTAATATATGTGTGCATAAACTCTGAATAAACGTTTAAATATAGTCTTTACAGTTGCCAAAAAGGTTTTTGGTATCTCTACATCTACCTTGGTAGGAAATATCTCTTCATCCTCCAATGTATTTTGAATCCATGTCATCAAATAGTCTACATAGACTGGTGCTGATACTCTAATTGGTTTTTTAATATCTTTACCATCTGCCCATAAAAACTCATATTGTGGTCCTGCTGACATTACAGGACACACTTTTGATGTACAAAACTCTGTTATTGATCCATATAATAAATTGGCTTGATTGAAAAAATCAATTGCTATAATAATTTAACATTTCATATAATTTGATTTTTTTATGAAAAGTGTGTGGGAGGTGTGGTAATAAACAAGTGAAGAAAGGATGTTTGATGAAGGTGAAAGGGAATATTAGTAATTAGTATTCATCTAATTGAATGATATTGATAAGTAGGAGTGGGTGAGATACAAACTATTTACAGCTAACCATTCGTGTAAAGATTCAGTTGGAGGTAATTTTATTGCTTCTGTTAAATCACCTGATCCTAAAGTCTCTTTAATCTTTTGATGTAATTCATATTGTTTGGTACCCTTTTTTATAGCTTTCTTAGGTTTAAAGGTTTGAATTTTAGATGAACTAAAAGATGTATTTCGATTAGTAAAAGTTTAAGATTAAAACAATAAACTTAAAATATTTAGAGACTTACAAAATTTTAAACATTTTTGATCACCACACTCACTACTCTTTAATTTGATTTGAGATAATAAATAAAAAAAAAAAAAAAAAAAAAAAACAAATCTCAAAAATGTGGTGTGTTGAGGATAAATATCAGAATTCGTATTATTATATCTTTATTACATGAATTAAGCCATAATTGCACGAGCTTTTTCATAGAGTACAAAACATGCAGCATTTGCTGGTATAGCTCTGAGAAAACATGGAGTGAAACCTTTATAGAAACCAGAGATACCTTGTTGTTTATAGATTTTTTGAGCACAATCAATGACTCCTGAATATCTTCTCTCTATTGGATTGATGGCATCAGTTTGAATCAAAGATTTGACACAATCAATGGGGTAGGTAAGAGTCCAATATGAAACACCACCTACTGCACCTGCAACCATTACTTTCCAAGACTCCAATTCAGTGAGTGATTTCTTTCCACTATTTTGGAAGAATGCACGTCTTGTCAATTCATAGAATCCAAAATAGGCACCATTAGCTGGAACGTCTCTGATAAGTGTTGGCCCCAAACCTTGATAGATACCCCTAATACCCCTAGTTTGCCAAATTTTTTTTGCACAATCCATAATTCCATTGTATTGCTTTTTGTCTCCGTATTGAACTTGCATTTGAGATTTAAAGAGATCAACAGGTCCCTCAACAAAGGCGATGGTGAAACCTGCCATGGAACCTGCTATAGTGAGATCCTGTACTGAAAGTTCCTTATGTGTGTTACCTCTGAGTTCTTGTAAAAATGATTTAGATTGACCATAGGAAAGGAACATTACACTATTCATAATACTCAATCCAACTAATGGTGATTGAACACCTTTATATAATCCCCAAAATCCTTCAGAAGCAATAGTCTTTTTAAGACAATCCATAGTACCACTATAAACTGGTGCTCCAACTGGTTGAGTTTGTAATCTAACTTTAATAGTATCCAAAGGATGTCCTGTTAGAACTTGGCCTACACCACCAATAGATCCTGCTAAAATATCCTTAAGTGCAATCATTAAATGTGATTCATGTTTATCTGTCATTTTTGAGTGAAGTTAGCCTCTTCGTTTCTGAAAACAAGATATTTCTCTTTAAAAAAAAAAAAATTATTAATTTTATTGATTAGTTTTTGATGATTAATCTTGAACTTGAAAATTAATTTTCAAATTTAAGTTAAAAATTATCAAACATTTCAAAAATTTTAATATTTCTTTATTATTAAGTTTTAAAATTGATAAATTCAAAATAATTTTATAAAATTATAATAAAATTATAATAAAATAATATTAAATCATCAAAAAAATTTAAATGAATTTCCAGAATATTATATTATATTATTTCTTTCATTTCTTTAAAAGTAGTTGTTATTTTATAAATAAATTGAGAAATTGTAAATAACTTAAGTTAGTTTATTTGATTTTACTGACTGCGTTGGTGATAATAAGATTTTTTGATAAAAATTTTTTCGTTTTTTTTTTTGATAAAATTTGAAAAAATTTTTTTTTGTGTTTTTTTCTCATTATTATTTAAAAGTATCAAAAGAATATATATATATTTATAATTTTTTTATATTTATCTATACTATTCCTTTTATTTAAATAATACACACATAAAAAAAAAAACTTCAAAAAAAATAGAAAAAGAAAAAAATAAAAAAAAATTGACAACAACTCCATTCCCAATTTCAACCTCACTATATGTTGGTGATCTCTCTGGGTAGGTTTATTAGCACATCATCCTTCAATCACTCTCTATTCAATACTTCCCATCAGATCTATTCAATATTGGATTTAAAAACTAGAAATCAAAAGATTATCAACTCAGTTTAGCAATATACTTAAGTTTACACAGTAAATCAAAAACTCGGTTTTCGTTTATATTTTTAAAAAAAAAATTAGTAATAATTATAGTTATCAATTTGTGAAGTTATCAATTTCACAATTGGATTTCAATTAAATTTTAGATAAAATTCAGATAATCATTGAAATAGAGATGTAGTAATAGAGAATAGAGAGATAGATAGAAAAATTTAAAAAAAAAATTTACAAAAAAAACTTACAATCCTTTTATTATTAAAAAAATATAGTGACATTTCAGAACAAAATTTATTTGAAATTTTCAATCAAGTTGGACCAGTTTCAAATATTAGAGTTTGTAGAGATACCAATACTCGTCGTTCATTAAGTTATGCCTATGTTAACTACTACAATTCAACAGATGCCGAAAGAGCATTGGATAACTTGAACAACACCCCAATCAGAGGTAAACCATGTCGTATTATGTGGTCACAAAGAGATCCATCACTCCGTAAATCTGGTGTTGGTAATGTATTTATCAAGAACCTTGATAAGGGTATTGATCACAAGGCCCTCCACGACACATTCTCAGCCTTTGGTAACATATTATCATGTAAGGTTGCATTGGATGACAACAATGTCAGTAGAGGATTTGGATTTGTTCACTATGAATCACAAGAATCTGCCGACAAAGCCATTGCCAAAGTCAATGGTATGATGATTAATGGACAAAAAGTATTTGTAGGACCATTCAAATCCTCCAAAGAAAGAGGTGCTCCAGCAGAGATCAAATTCACCAATGTCTACCTCAAGAATCTCTCTGAAGACACTACCGTCGAACATCTTAAGGAACTACTTGAACCATTTGGTAAGACTACCAATATCACCATTATGGCTGACGACAATGGCAAGAGTAAAGGTTTTGGTTTTGCCAATTTTGAAAACCCAGATTCTGCCAAAAACGCCGTAGAAAGTGAAAACGGTAAACTTTTCCATGGCAAACAAATCTATGTTGGCAGAGCTCAAAAGAAAATCGAAAGAGAGGCTGAACTCAAACACACTTTTGAGACCAAATACCAAGGTGTCAATTTATACATTAAGAATATTGATGACTCTATTGACAATGATAAACTCCGTGAGGTATTCACTCCATACGGTACCATCACCAGTGCCGTCGTTATGAGAGACGAAAAGAACTCCTCTAAAGGTTTTGGTTTTGTCTGTTACACTACCACTGATGAAGCTAATCGTGCTGTCATTGAGATGAATGGTCGTATGATTGGTTCTAAACCACTCTATGTTGCTCTTGCTCAAAGAAAAGAACTTAGACGTGCTCAATTGGAATTACAACACTCTCAAAAATACAAGGGTGTTCGTCAACAACCTTTACCACCAACCTACGCTGGTGCTGGTCCAGTTTTCTTCCCACCACCAGGTCCACAAGTTGTCTATCAACAAATGCCACCAATGGCCCAAAGACCACCAAGAGCTTGGAACCCAGCTGTCGGTGTTGCTCCACAAGGTTACGCTGGTGCTCCATACGGTGTACGTAACCAAAGACCACAAGGTCAAAGACCACCAAGAAATGTTAATGGACAAAGACCTGATCAACAAGCTCTCTCCCAACAACAACAACAACAAACACAAGCTCTCACTCAACAACAACCACAACCAGTTCAACAAACTCAAGAAGCTCAAGCTCAACCAACTTCTGAAGGTTTCACTTTGCAATCCCTCCAAGCTTTGCCACGTGAACAACAAAATATTGCTCTTGGTGAATACCTCTACCCATTGATTCACGCCACTCAACCAGATTTGGCTGGTAAAATCACTGGTATGCTTTTGGATTCTCTTCCAGTTGATGAATTATTCAATCTCACTCAATCAAATGATTTACTTTTGGAGAAAATCAAAGAAGCTTTGGAAGTCTTATCCCAATCATAAAGTATTGGAATATATTAATCCTTTCATCCCTCCACCAATTTCAATAAAATAAATAAAATAACCCCATATATATCCGTTTTTTAAAAAATATATATAAAAATATAAATCATTTCTTCCTTTATAAATACATAAGGTTTTTATTTTTTTATAAATAATATGTGAAATATATAATAGTTTAATTTAATCACTATCAAATGCACCTCTAATTCCAGTCATTATTAGATTTAGCATTTTATGAATTGGATCATCTAATTTTGGTGATTTAATTGTGGATTCTAAAATTTTAATACAATCACTAATTTGTTTATGTTGATTAATTGGATAATTTCTTTCAAGAAAATCAGATATTAATGGTTTACTAGTAACATAGGTATATTGTTTCAATGTTAATAGTAATATAGTTTCTCGAATTAAACCTTCTGGTTGTTGTGAACTATTTAATAGTCCTGAAATTAATTTACAACAACTCATTTCTATATTATTTTTAGATTCTAAATCTAAAATATTATAACTATATCTGGTACCAAATAGATTTTTCATTGTTTCACTAACTGTTAATATATTCTTTTTCATTAAACTTTTTGCTATAGTATTATTAACTCTTTTCTAAAAATAATATTATTTGAAAATTAGTAAGATTATTATAAAATTGATTGATTTCATTGAAATACTTACTAAATTTTTTTGATATACATTATTACCTATATATAAAATATTTCTTGATATGGTTGTAGGTGTTTTTCTTTTGGCAATTTTAGATAGAACATAATTTAGAAATTCATCTTGAGTTGGTGAAAAATCTATAACTTTAACATTCATATTTTGAATATTAAAAGCACCATTTTGTTTTTCCATTGTTAATTTACCAATAAGTAATAACTCTGCAATACCAACACCAATAAAGCCATAAAATAATGGAACTACACTTTTAGGTATTTTACCTGATACCTTGTCTATTAATAGTAAAAAGAATTCCTCAGGTAATGTAAGGGATCTTTTACAAGGATCATCAAAATCTGGATTCATTTTAATTAATAATTCATTCATTTTCTAAAAACCTTTATCTACAAATAATTCGAATAACTATAGAAAGAATATTTTTATATTAATATACAATTAAAATAATATTTTAAAATATTTAAAAATTTTTATTTTAAAATTATATTACTTTAATTTAATGTGAATTATGAGAAGTGAGAATTCTTTTTTAAAATATAGTAGTAAATATATACTTGTTTTAAAAAATACTTGAAACCCCATGTTTGTTTAATCTTAATATATCTGTCCTCTTTTAAAATTTAACTTGATATATATTTATCCATTACCCCACCACATTATCATAAAATTAAAATCCGAAAATAGGAGAATGATAACACACACTTATACAATTTTTTTTTTTTTTATAAATTTTATAAAACACTCTGTTAATAATTAATTACAATTGAACTTTGAAGGTTGGATCGAGTGCAAGTAGGGGAGTTTGATATTTTTTTGTTTTGATTAGTTGTAGTACTATTATTTAAAAGGTGGTGGTACTCATCTTGATTCTTAAAATAGTGATTATATAAAAACAATAATAATAAACCAATGAGAAATACAATTAGAATAATTATTAATGCTAATATTGAGGATGTTAATTTTGTATCTAATTTTACAGTATTTATAAGAATATTATTATCAGTATCCATTTGCAAAACTGAATGTATTTCAAAATTACATACGACAATCAGAACATATATCGTAATTGAAATGTTCCATATTTTTATCATAGGATTTGTTTATACATTTAAAACTTATAAAAAAGTTTTCTTTATAATAATGTAAACATTTTGAATTGTTTAAATCTAAAGGTCCTTTACAACAATCTTTTGCTTTTGATACTTGTAATACACTGAAAATAAATATTAATATTAGGGTATTGAACATCATGAAAATATTAAAATTAATAAAAAAATTAATTTTTCTATTTTATTACATTATAATTTGATTGGTTGATATGTTTTTAAAAAAAAAATAATAATATTTTAAAAATTTATCTTAAAATATCTCTAAAGTATATATTATAGTAAATAAAAATTGAACTTGAAATTTATTTAAAGTAAACTTTAAAATTATTATTAAATGTGTTTTTTTTTTTTATTTCTAAATTTTTTCACTTACTTCCACACATGTCAAATGAAACATTAAAAAGAAAAAGAGGTAGCTCTAATAATACGACATCATCAAATAATGCACAAAAGACATGGGAAGATTATGAAAAAGATTTAGAGGAATCAGAGAATAAAAAAGTAATAAAGACAACAAACTATTCATTGGACGATAATAAGAATGGAGATTTTTTAGATTACTCAACCAAATGTATATTAAAACAAGATAATAAATCAAGACCTATTTGGGTGTGTCCTGATGGACATATATTTCTTGAGACATTCTCACCTATATATAAACAGGCTAGTGACTTTTTAGTTGCTATTGCAGAACCAGCTTGTAGACCGCAACTGATACATGAATATCAATTGACACCTTATTCATTGTATGCTGCTGTGTCTGTTGGTTTAGAGACTGATGATATTATCAATGTACTACAAAGACTTTCTAAGCTGGCATTACCAAAAGAGATTGTATCCTTTGTCAGACAATGCACCAGTTCTTATGGTAAAGTTAAATTGGTATTACAAAAGAACAAGTATTTTGTAGAGTCAGCTTATCCAGAGGTTCTGGAATTTCTATTAAAAGATCAGGTCATTGCAAATGCACGTATTAAACCATCTCTAGAACAGGTGGTGGTAGATGATAAGACTGGGTTTATCATTAATAAAGGTTCCGAACTAAAACCTACACAAATTAGTGGATCTATTCAACCTAATAGAGGTTCATTATCTCTAGATTCAGTATTAAAGAATGATTCTCTAAGTAGTATGTTAGAAGAGGAAGAAGATACGGTAGATAACAGTGATCAACAATTTCACAGTTTTGAAATTGACCCTAAACAAGTCGAAGAAGTCAAAAAGAGATGTATTCAATTGGATTATCCAATGTTGGAAGAATATGATTTTCGTAATGATACTGTTAATCCTAATCTAGAGATTGACTTAAAACCCACTACTATGATTCGTCCATATCAAGAGAAATCACTTTCAAAAATGTTTGGTAATGGACGTGCACGTTCAGGTATCATTGTACTTCCTTGTGGTGCTGGTAAATCACTAAGTGGTATAACAGCAGCATGTACAGTTAAAAAGAGTATATTAGTACTTTGCACATCAGCAGTATCAGTAGAACAGTGGAAATACCAATTCAAGTTATGGTCGAATATAGATGATCGTATGATTTCAAAATTCACCAGTGGATCTAAAGAAAAGATCTATTCACTTGCCAATGTAACTATAACTACATATACAATGGTTGCATTTGGTGGTAGACGTTCTGCAGAGGCTTTTAAAATCATGGAAGAGATTGCCAATAGAGAGTGGGGTTTAGTACTTTTAGATGAGGTACATGTAGTACCAGCTGCAATGTTTCGTAAAGTGTTAACTGTCACCAAAGCACATTGTAAACTAGGTCTAACAGCTACACTCTTAAGAGAAGATGAAAAAATTCAAGATTTGAATTTCCTCATTGGTCCCAAATTGTACGAAGCAAATTGGTTGGATCTTCAAAAGGCAGGTTTTTTGGCAAATGTATCTTGTTCTGAGGTTTGGTGTCCAATGACATCAGAGTTCTATCAAGAGTATCTAACTAACGAGTCACAAAGTAAAAAGAAACTACTCTACACTATGAACCCTAATAAATTCCGTGCCTGTGAATATCTGATAAAGTTCCATGAACAAAGAGGAGACAAGATTATTGTTTTCTCTGATAATGTATATGCTTTGAAGGCATATGCTATAGGTTTGAAAAAGTATTTTATCTATGGTCCAACAACAGAGATGGAGAGAATGAGTATTCTGTCACAATTTCAAAGTGATCCATCAGTTCGTTGTATTTTCATTAGTAAAGTTGGTGATACTAGTATTGATATTCCAGAGGCTACTGTAATTATTCAGATTAGTTCTCATTATGGGTCTCGTCGTCAAGAGGCTCAAAGACTTGGTCGTATTCTAAGACCAAAACCAAAATCTGAAGGTTTATATAATGCATTCTTTTATTCATTGGTTAGTAAAGATACTCAAGAGATGTATTATTCAACTAAAAGACAACAATTTCTCATTGATCAAGGTTATTCATTTAAAGTTATTAATGAACTTCCTGGAATTGAACAAGAGACACTATCATATTCCACTAAACAAGAGCAATTGGATCTTTTGGCAAAGGTATTGGGTGAAGGTGATGATGTTGGTAAAGCTGAAATTCTAGAAGAAGATTTTGATGATATTACAGGTACTCTAAAAAAGAAACCAAAAGTTACAATTTCAAGAACTGGTAATTCTGGTATCAAAGCTCTATCCGGTGCCTCTGATGGTACCTCCTATATGGAATTTAATAGTAGTTCAAATGCTGCCAATTTATTTGCAAAAACCTATAATGCCTCAAGAAGATGATATAAACATATATTTTTTCCTTTTTTTTCTTTTCTTTTATATTGTGTTGGTTTCTTTTTTAGATTGAACCATGTTTCTTTAGATTATTCATTATTTTATTTACATTGTTTGTACAAGATTCAGATTGAGGATCTGTACAACGACTTCTAATTTGATTTTCCAATTTTAATTGATCTTGTTTCTCGATTGAAGGTACAAAATCAAAAGGATTTTTACCAGTCAAAAGCTTTTGAAGTATAAAAAATACAATAAGAATACATAAATATCTAATAACTATAAATGTGGTACTAGCTTTTCTGGGTTCATTTAATGTTTGTTCCTCCTCTTCTGTATCACTATCATCTGTATCTATAATTTCTTTTACTTTTTCTTTACTATTACTTTCTTTATCCTTTTCATTACTTTTAATTCTTTTTTTTAGAATTTTATGTTCTTTAGTTTGGTCGTCTAACATTTTATGTCTTATGATTATTAAAATATCTAGTTTTATAATGATTTTGAGAAAGAAGGTTTGAATTGATGAGTTCTAAGATATTAATCTCATAACGTTCTCACAAGAGTTGCAGAGACAAATGGATGGTTGTAGAAAAAAAAAAAATTAATTTTATTTGCAATTAGTGGTTTGAATGAACTTAAAAAAATCAATTGAAATATGCCAAACTTATTGTACTCAAAGTGATGTGATTGTTAAACAAAGTAAACAACATTTTGATAAAATTAATGCTTCCATTTCTAAATTACAATTGATTTTAAAAGAGATTGAAAAACAAATTAATGTAATTATAATATGATTCTCTATTGCCTTTATCGAATTTAAAAACAAAAAGATTAATAAGAAATCTTATCAATTAGATTATAAAAGAAAGCTCTAAAAGGTTTAATGATCAACTACAACCATATCTATACCAAATTCATAGTTTTACATTAGATAAAAATAGAATATTTACATCGATAGAATTTAAATTTGATATCCTAAAGAATAAATATATTGATAAATCATTTTTATCAACCAATAATAATAACAATAATAATAATAATAATAATATAGACTCAAGTAATAATACTCTATTTAAAGAATCTACTCCTAAGACTCTATATGATTTCATTGATGTAGAAACTCTAGATTCAATTAAATCACAATTTATATCAGAATTATCAATGTTAAATGTAATTATTGATATAAACTTTTTTTTATTTCAAATACTAAAATATAGAATATTATAGAATAAAAAAGATCAATGTGATAGTGATCATCTAGCATCAATAAAAAACATTGAAGAACTGTATAGTAATCAATTCATGGATTTGGTAATGAAATTTCAAGAAAAGAGAACTAAACTAAAACCAATGCAAGATCTAATACAAAAAGAAAGAGAAGAATTGAAACAAATTCAAAATTATCAATTATCAATTACATCACTTTATGATTTGGAGGTTTTTAATCAACAACAATATCCGTCTCAACAACAACAACAACAGGTTTATTCGGTTGATCAACAACATCGAATTCAACAACAAATAACAATGGGATATGAATCAATGCAAAAAATTATTAGATTTAATAAGGAGATATTGGAAGAATTCAAATCTCACTCTATAGTCTATGAAGAATGTCTAGGATTTTGGTCTAAACTAAATGATTTCTTTATACAATTTAAAGATATTTGGGAACAATTTGAAAGACAAATATCAACAATGGATCAACATTGCACAGCTGCAGGTTATTTTATTAGTGAACTTATAAGTTTAGATAAATGGTATGATCTATTCAGCACCTCTTACGACCAATTACTAGAGGAATCAACTAGAAGACACAAAGAATTTAATAGACAAAAGACTATTGCAGAATCCTATGAAAATGATCTTCATACAATGTATAATAATGAAATTCAACAAAGAAATAGATTCTATGAATCCTATGGTAAATATCTACCAATTTCTTTATTTTCTGTAATTAGTAATCCACCTGTACAATTTCAATTAAAACAATTTATTAGTAATAATAGTCCAACTGTAAGTAATAGTACAACTGGTGGTGGAGGAGATGATAATACAAATATCTCAATAAATTCATCACCAAAATAAAATTATTATAATATATTGGTGTTTATAAACTTTATTTATGTCTCCAAAGTAAAGTTTTTTGATCTTGAATCAGTGGTAATAATCTTAATTTACCTCTTGTTACACGACCTTTTGAATTATTTATAATCTGAGATTGATCAGAGAGATACAATAGAATGGATTCTAATTTTTTGATTAATGTCAAAAATGATTCACTGTTTAGTGGCGTTGTAAAACCACAATTCAATTCCATTTCTATAAATTTAAGAGTTTCTTTTTGTAGTAAAAGAATCTGTGATTTATCAATGGTGGTATTTGAACTGATCCATGTGGAATCCAATTGAAATAGTGGTGGAATATTTGGATAATCAGTTGGAATAAATATCCTAGATGCCAATTCAATCTGTGAATTTTTCCAAGTCAATTTATAAATTTGATCAAATTCCTCTTGAATACTGATAAATTGCAATAAAATACCACTATTATCTTGTTGAGCTTTTAATTGTTGTTTCTTTAGTTGTACAATTTGTTTTTCTAATGAAATCTTGGTTTCTATTCTCCTGTATATTGAAATTAATATATTTGAAATTAAATTGAAATTATTATTACTATTACTATTATTATTATTATTATTTTGATTGCTTTCAACTAATTGACCACACAATATCTCTAACCATGTATAATTTTTACCATAAACATTATGGTTAAAAACATCTAAAATTGGTGATATTATTGTTGTAGTTTTACCATTACTACTATGATTTAAACCTGTAGATATTGGTGAATCAAATGGTGATGAAATTGAAATATTTGGTGCAATTGGTGATTGTGGAGATGATAAATAATTATATTGATCAAAAAGATTATCTAGATAGTATTCATTCTGATTTTGTACTTTACAACTAACCCTATTACTTTGTAACCAATTATAGAATTGTAATTGTACCTTATTATTATCAAAAAAGTATTCAATGACAACGGAAAGTGGGTGAACTAATGGTTGTTGTTGTTGTTGCTGTTTTTGTAATTGTTGTTGTGATAGTCTATTAAAATGTGTTGCCTTTTCCAAATCACCATTTATTCTGATATTCAATTTACTCTTGTATGGTTGATTGATAGGAGAGTGTAAAAATGAGGTTACTGAGTAGTAGAGTACATATAATGATTTTGATAGTTGAAATGCATATTGATTATAGTAACTGTTAAAAGGTGATTGAATAGGTGTCACTTTTATAGCAAGATCCTTTACTTGCTTTGGTAATCCCATTAAAAATGTTTGTTTAGACAAATAGATTTGTTGACACATTTTCTTTTTTTGTAAAAGTTTACTGAGTATCTCTACCTTTTTACTTCTCTCTGATAATTCAAAGTTTAATCTATTTAAAACATTATGATGTCTATTTAAATCTTGATTATCTGTATTTGTTGGTTTAAAATATGTAATTTCATTACCATCAGATGTAATTGATTTTTCAAAATAATCATTTGAAACTAATTTTGGTTCAAATTCTGATATACTAAAATATAATATTAATATATGTATATTATATTACTAGTGCTTGCTGTAACTAAACATACCTAAAATCAGAATAAGATTTAATCTCTTTAATTAAATGATTCTTTTCATAGACATAATTTTGATGAAGCAGATTAAGATTATCTAATTTATCTTTTTCAATATTTAATTGAGTCTTTTTATCTTCAGCATTGAGATGAGTTAATCTATTAGATAACTTTATATCCAAAAAAGATGTGAGTATAGAATCAACTCTAGAGGTGATATCGACATTTTGATTTTCATATTGTTGTTTTTCTTTCATTGCTAAAAGACCTAAACAATGATCTCTAATAGCATTGGAAATTTTTGTTGATTCATCAACAGTTACACCAATAGTTTCTTTATATTCCATAGCTACCTCAGTTTGTTGCTGTATATTTATTTCATGGCTATTTTCAACTTCCATTCTTTTTTTCAAAAAAAAAATGAAATGAAAATTGTAAAATTTAATAAAATAAACTAAACCGGTACATTTTATTAACTAATTTTTTCTAGTTATTTAACTTGTTCTTTGTAGTTTTTAATTTTAAATTACAAATTTATTGAATTAAATTGAATTAATGAAAAAATGGATAAAGTTACTTTTTATAGACAGTATTCAACATTTGAAATTATATGTTTAGGTTAACTAAATATTTATAAGTTTAATTTTAAAAAACAACTAGTTATTTTATAAATTTATATAAATAAAGTATCGAGACTCGTTAGGATCGCAAATTAAATTGAAAAAAAAATCAAAAAAAATAAAATTTGATTGAGAATTTTGTTAAAAAATTTTTCTGATTGTTTTTTTTTTTGACGATTTATCCAGACAGCTCACAATGAAACATATCAAATCATCTAAGACAGTTAAAATCCCAAAAGGAGGTTAGTACTACAGCACAGAGAATATAGCATAATTGGATATTAACTCATACACATATAATAGTCACCGTTGATGTTAAGGGTCGTTCAGTCAAAGTCACTGGACCACGTGGTGTCTTAAAACGTGACTTTGGTCATTTATCAGTTGATATCCAAAAAGTTGGTACCTCTGAAATTACCATCGATCTCTGGTTCGGTAACAGAAAACAAATTGCTTGTATCAAAACCGTTGCCTCCATTATTGAAAACTTAATCACTGGTGTCACTAAAGTAAGTCATTAGAGAGAGAAATTACATAGGAATCAACAGAATGACTTCCTGTGAAGAAGTTTTTCAAAAATTTTAGAACAGATTAATTAATAATTAATGATTATTAAAAATTAGGGTTTCGAATACAAAATGAGATTTGTCTATGCACATTTTCCAATTAATGTCACTGTCGTAGATGGTGGAAAAACTGTCGAAATCCGTAACTTCTTTGGTGAAAAAATTGTAAGAAAAATCCCATTACTTGAAGGTATTACTTGTATTCGTTCAGAGAAAGTTAAAGATGAAATTGTTCTCACTGGTAACGATTTAGAAAATCTTTCCCAAAGTTGCGCTAATATTCAACTCCGTTCTGTCATTAAATACAAGGATGTTCGTAAATTTTTAGATGGTATATATGTTAGTGAAAGAAACGTCCTCGGTGACAATTAATGATTGATTTAAGCTCTGAAGAATTAATTAATAAACACCTATTCTTTAAATAATACAAAATTTCATTATTGATTAGTATTTATTCTATAGATGTCAACTCAGATTCAAATACAATTGGTTTGAGTTTTATAAATCCATTAATTCCTTTACACCATTGCATTGGACTATTTTGAAAAATTTTCTGGTTTCATGTTTTTTGACTTTGGAACTGCAACCAATTAAAATGACAAGAATTGGTAAAATATATCATTTATTTCTACCATCCTGCATCAATTTGTTTATTTTAAAGAAACCTCATTAACCATCATAAATGGTCACAATACATAGCAGATATTAAAAATGCACTTAGAAAAGATATTGAGTTCAGATTCAAATCTACACCCAACAATGAAATAGATGTATAATCACTAATCCGCACTTTCTATACTTTGATACTAACATTTTTGTAACATAAACTTCAATACAATTTAAACACCTGTTGCCATTCAACCATGCAATAGGTACAACAAGGACAGCAAGTTGAACAAGTACGTAGATTGGAGTTTAATGAAGTATTTTTGAAGTAGTGTTGGACTCTTTGAAGTGTTCGTATGATGTACATTTATGGCACATTTTTTGTAAGATTTCTAAGTCAAAATTGATTGTTGCAGATCCAAATACTAATGATTGAGACATTTAATCTCATAATTATTAAGAAATATATCATTTAAATAATAAAATTAAAAAATGAAAAACATCAATTAGGTTTATTATTGCACACAAAGTTGTTCAACTAAAAATATCTTTTTTTTTTTTTTTAATTTTTTTTTTTTTTGATCAATTAATTTGTATTTTAAAATCATGTTCAATAATAAATCACTTTCAACAATCTGTAAAATTATAACAAAACCATCATTTAACTATTCAAAAAATAGTTTATTGTATAGTGGAAATAGATTTTATTCAACAAATAACAAGAATAATACCTATGAAAACAAGCATGAGAATAAGAACAATAAAAATGAAAGTAAATTTGGAAAATATAAATACACAGTTGGAGCAGGATTAGTTGGTGGTATTGCACTAGTAATGTCATCAAATGTATTTTTGGATGACCAAAAAAAAGAACCAACATGGAGAGAACAAATAATTACCAACTACCAAAACAGAATTAGAGAATACTCAACACCAGAGAAGATATTTCAGTGCTTTGCATCTGTTAAACAGAATGGTGAGTCATTTATGACTGTAGAGGACTTTATTAGAGCTATTTTACCACACCAATTCCAAGCCTCCTCAAATACCTCAACCAAATCCAAAACACTAAAAATCAAAGAGATTCCATTGTCATTTAAGATTGCAGATATTGATGGTGATGGTTTGATCTCTTATGGAGAATTCTTATTTTTCTCTACTTTATTAAGTATTCCACAAAATTCAGCAGCTATTGCATTCAAGATTATGGATATCAATCAAGATAATTCTATTGATGCACAAGAGTTCATGGGCATTCTAAAGATTCTTCAAAATCAATCACAATTTGCAAAGAATACTTCAAGTACCACTCCACAAACTGATGCAGTTGCTAAAGGTTGGATAGAACATCTCTTTGGAAAGAGTGGTAATAAGAAGCTATCACTTGAGCAGTTCCAACAATTGTTAGATCAAGTACGTAGAGATGTCTTATTATTAGAATTTAGATTCTATGATCCAAAGAACACTGGTTTCATCTCTCAAAGAGATTTTGGTTTACTTTTAATCTCATATGGTAAAGCTGGTAAATTAGAATCTCATGTCAAATCACTTGATTCCCTTCCAGCCATTGTCTCTGAGAAACATAAAGGTATCTCATTTGATCAATTTGCTCAATTTAACAAGTATGTATATAAATTTCAAAAAAAAACAAATATATGATATTAACTATGTTTAAAGATTATTAGATAAATTACCAGATGTTGCATTGGCTATGGATTTGTATGGTGATATGAATCAACCATTCTCAAAGAAACAATTTAAATATATTGCTAATATTGTTTGTGGATTTAATCCAGAACAACAAGTATTAGATACTCTCTACAAGGTATTTGATACTGATAACAATGGTAGTTTGGAAAAGGGTGAATTTGTAAATATTCTATCTAGAAGAAAATATAGAGGTTTACAAACTTCAAGAGATACTGGAATCTTTAGTAAATT
This sequence comes from Tieghemostelium lacteum, assembly GCA_001606155.1. NCBI lineage: Eukaryota > Evosea > Eumycetozoa > Dictyosteliales > Raperosteliaceae > Tieghemostelium > Tieghemostelium lacteum. The sequence continues at coordinate 77,776 of LODT01000015.1, read as the reverse complement.
AAAAAGAGTTTATAATATTCTTACTGGTCAAGAATAAAATATAACTGTGCTCTAAATCTCTACCTCTAAAAACTAGTTCCCCTCTTATTTGTCGACATTCCAAATTATCATAAATTAAGCTAAATTGTTATTATAATAAAAAACAAACTATAAAAATATACCACCCATCTAAATTCATTTCTGTCTAATTCTCTCTGTTTCTATTGAATCTTTAAATGGTTTAAAAACTATGATATTTACTGTATGAATATACAAATTGGTTATTTTATTTCTTATAAACAACCAATTCTTTTAAACTCTTTTCTGTTTCGACAATTTGTGAATCTATATATTTGCTTTGGTTCTACACATTGAATGTAAAAGTTAGAGGATTACTATATTTCAATAAATAATTCACTTGAAAAAGAATGAAGAAATACCTACAACTAAAGTTTGCATTGTTTCATCATCTTCTTTAATCTCCAATTTCAATTCATCTGATAGTTCTTTAGATGGTTTCAATAAAAACATTTTTCCAATAGCTTTATAGGTTCTAGTTTGTGGTGGTAAATTATCCAATTCTTTAATAGTAATAGCTGATCTTTGTTTATCTTTTTCTGTAATTTGAATTCTTTGTCTAACTGCACTGAGATTTCTATTCAGTGTAAATAGTTTTTCTCTCATTTCAATAAATGCTTTTTTATCTGTTACTTCAACTTCCATTGTTTGATCTTTTTATAAAAATATGAAAAATTTAAAAAAATTTTACTCTTTACATTATTTGATATCTTTACAAATGATTTATTTAACAATCATTTTCAATTTCAATATATTATTGAATAGATAGAAATAGATAAATATTTATCTTTAATCTATATTATTAATCAATACTCTATAGAATTTAGTCTTTTTTATTAATTTGTATTTTTAAAAATCCAATCCATTAATAATCATAAACAATTACTAATTCTTTGAGGAATATCTTTTTGATGTGGATTCATTTTTATTAAGATATTTCAGTTTTATTGTTTTAGTTTTAAGTTTTTATTTTGAGACAACCAGGAAATCGAAAAGAAATCAAAATCTTTTTTTTATAAAACATCAATCATTTTAGGAATCCGTCTTGTCAAAAACAATCAATGTAAAATGAACAATAATGTTTTAATTTTATTTATTTTTATAATATATATAAATATACAATGTATAATAACACAGTCACACAACACACAACAACCACTATATATAAATAACTATATTGAAAACTTTGGTTTTGAAAATAGAATTGATACCATTTGGGAAGGTGATTTAGAAGATTACTTATCACCAAATGAGACATTAGAATTTACCTATCAATCATATACTACATTATACTTTCAATATGACTATAGTGTAGATTTACAAGTATCTATATCTCAACCATTTACTATACCATACACAAATAATGATATATTGAATTTGGAATTTGCAATTAGACTACCAAATCCAACTATACCAGTGCCTGCAGAGATTATCTTTCAAATTGATGATACTATAATATTTAATTATAACCTAACGTCACCATGTCAAATACCAAATAATAATAATAATAACAGTAACATTAACCAAGACAATAACTATTTTTATTTTAATTTCAATATCTCACAATTTAACAATCAAAATCAACATGATCTAAAAATAATGTATAGTCAACTTTCATCAAACCCATTTAACAATTCATTTAATATATTGGATGATTTCACATTTTTTATTGATAATATTGTCATATATTTATCACCACCAATATTGTTAGGTATGATTATACAATTTCGTTATTTATTCAAAAATCTAAAAGATTTAGTTACTAACATTGTGCATACATATACACAAATAGAATCTAATTTATATGTTTCTTCTCAATATGGAAATGATTTTTTAAATAATGGCACTATTGAATCACCATTTAAAAGTATTCAAAAAGCTATTGATATGATTTCAAATCAACAGCAATACACAATCTATATTTTAGGTCAATATCAATTATCACCTAACGAAACTATTTACAGTAGAGGTAAATCAATAATATTATCAAATGGTACTATATTATCAGAAACACCAGTAACCATTGTATTCATAATAAATGAACTACCATGTTACCAAAATTCAACTTTCAACAACAATAATCAATGTATAAATATTCAATCCTGTATAAAAACTAATAATAATAATAATAATAATTCAATTAAATTTGAAAATATAATAATGTCTAATCTATTTATATCTGATAATCAACGTGTTATAGGATGTATATTATGTCAAAATAGAAATTCAAATTTACAAATTCAAAATTTAAATATAACTCAAAATGGATGGGACCAATCCATTTGTTTATTTCCTAATAGTGTTGGTATATTTAATCAAGTGGTGTTAAATGATTATTATGTATCAATGTTTGCTGTAGATAGTAAAATGCTTTTGACCAACTCTACTGTTGGTGTAGTTATATCATGGGGTGGTGTAAATGTATCTATATCTAATAGTAATTTGGGCCAATTTTATCTCTATTCCTACTATTTAGAGGAAAAGTCAAATATCACTATTGATAATGTTCAGTTTTCATATAAATATGAACCATGTATAGGTGCAGAGTCTGATAATGCTACTTTTTACATTAAAAATGTAAAGTTTGTAGGAGGAAATTTGACTATGCCATTTCTGTTAAAAGGTCAAAATTTCTATTTTATCACTAATATGGAGTTTGCGAATCAGGTTGAGAGTCGAGTTGCCGTTATTCAAGGTGGTACATTTCAGTTTTCTAATATTGATGTTTCAAATACAACAGGTACATTTCCATTTGAAATTAATGATGCTGTTGTGGATATCGTAAATGCCCAATTTATTCAGAATGGTGATGATAAGGATCGAACTATTGTATTTAGTCTCAGTAACAGTACTTTACAAATTACCAATGCATCATTTATCAATAACTCAGCTCTACTATTTCAGATAGAATATTCAACCCTATTGATTGAAAATTCATCATTTTTCACCAATTCTATTTACTCTCTAATTGATAGTCTTACATTTGACTCTGTGGTGTTACTATACAATTCCACTTTTACATCAAACTATGGAAATATAATTAGTAGTATTGGTGAGGTTTACATGAGATATTGTAAATTCATATTAAATATGAATAATGTCTATTCTAATTACCCACTAATTACCATACAATCTGGTGTATTGGATATATATGCTAGTGGATTTTATGAAAATACTGGATTTACTATCATTGATGCTTCCTATGGTTCAGTATTAATTGTAAACAGTACATTTGATAACAATCAAAATGGTAATCAACTCAATTTGCAATCTGTGGAAATTAAAATGGATGGTACTACCATTTCAAATAATATTGATAATGAGTCAACTCTTCAGGTTATAGATAGTAACTTGGTATTTAGACGTGTTCTAATGAAGAATAATGTTTTACCAATTCAAATGACAAATTGTACATTTGATTTCCAAGTGGTTCTAGTGGATGAGTCAACTGGTGATTATGACTCTGTTTCTATTTATAAGTCAAATGGAACTTGGGTGGACTCTTCTATTAGTAATACAACACTTCCACTCTACAAGACACCCATTAGAGTGTCATCAAGTTCAGTTAGATTCCAAAATGTAACATTTAACAGTTCATCATGTACAACCTATCCTCTTGGTGTATTCTATCATGGTACTGTTGAGTTCCTAAACTGTACATTTGGTAACATGATTTCCAGTGGTGATGGTGGTCTCTATATAAACTATATGAAAAACACCACCAGTGTATTGACAAACACCACATTGATAGGTTATGCAAAATTTGAAAATTGTATATTTTCAAATAACATTGCATCAAGTGAAGCATGTTTAAATGTTGTTGATAGTCATATACTGATGCAAAATGTACAGTTTATAGGGAATATGGGTAGTTCAACATCATCACTATCAATGTCACAAAGTGAATTTCAAATGCTTAATGTAACATTTCAATCCAATTTCCTTGCAACAACATTACATTTACAACAGGTAGTTGGCGTTATTCATGGTGGTGGATTCTACAATAACACTGGTCCTGACAGTTTAATTAGATCCATAAGTTCCAATTACTCTATAGTATCATGTCCATTCTCAAATGACTATACATTATCTGATGGATCCTATTCAGTTCTTAAAGATTTTGATAGTAATATTACTATTGAAAATTCAGTTTTCCTTGGTAACTTGGGTATGAGTAAACCTTATATTCATCTAGACAGTTCAATACTTCAGTGTAGTAATAGTTCATTTATGGATAATACCAATCTTTTAGGAAAAGGTGGTTGTCTTTATATATACAATTCACAAGTATCACTCGATAAAATTCAATTTAGTAACAGTAGTGCACATTTAGGTGGATCTATATACTCTGATAGTAGTAACCTAACTATTAAAGATACTACATTCACTCAAACATTTGCAACATCAGGATCTGCAATTTTCTATGAAAATTCCAATTCCACACTCCAAAATGTTAAATTTCAAAAGGGATCTACAAATATAGGTATATACACAGACTACAGTGACACCAAAGCATATATATACAATGGTGGTGCAATATCAGTTTTTGATAATCACAATCATACTCATGTACCAGGATCTAATATAACAGTTGATTCATGTTCATTCAATTCAAATGAAGCATTATTGAATGGAGGTGGACTATGGACATTTTCAAAAATAACTATAGTAAAAGTATCCGATTCCATATTTACCTACAACTCAGCTGGAAATGGTGGTGGAGGTATATATTGGAACTCCTCACCTGTTGAAATTATAAATTCTACATCATCACTAAACATAGCTCTCTATGGTGGCTCATATGCATCATCACCAAAATCCATACTGGTAGAGGCACCAAATTGGATTGAACAGGATAACTACTTTTTAATTAAAGCCTCCATATTGGATTTCTATAAAAATGTAGTTAATACTGCCACCAGTTCCTTATTTATGTTGACTATTAAATCACAGGATTCCAATGAATACTATCAATATGAATCTGTAATTACCAGTGGAAAATCAGAGTTTGCATGCAGTGTTCAAGGACCAGTTGGCTCAAAGTACCTTGTAAAAGTTAATCTTGTGCAGACATTAGATAACTCAACCATTGGAATACTGTATAGTGAACAATTCTATTTTACTGTTCTTGCATGTCAAAATTCACAATATCTCAATGAAAATGGTGTTTGTTCAACATGTCCTGTTGGTAGCATTGCTTATAATGGTAAAGATTGTTTTGAATGTTCAGATGATAAACTATGGTGTCCTGGTAATGACTCTGTCTATTGGAATCAAGGATACTGGTTTGCACAAGATTCTTTCCCCCCTGAAACCATCTTAGATTGTGATCCAGAGATTTGCCTTGACAACACATGTCGTGAGTATCATGAAGGTATTCTATGTGGTCAATGTACAGAGGGTACATCTAAATCCCTTCTATTCTGTAACCCATGTTCCAAAACCAGCTCTCTACTGATTCTATCATTCATCTACTTTATCCTCTTTTACATATTCCTAATGGTACAATATGAATTACCATCAACATCCATAGTATCATCACTACTATTTATTCTACAACTATGTTCCCTGATTGGTGATGGAAATTCTAAATTTTATCTATTTGCTTTGGTTAATTTTAGAATTGACTTTATGCCAGAACTATGTGTCTCACCATCCCTCGGATTCATTGGTAAATTCTATATTGGATTAGGTAGTATTATATTAGTAATCATATTCAGTACTGTAATTAAACGACTTTCCGTTCTGACCAGACTCAAAAGATTTATGAGACTAAAGAAAATATCAATCACACAAAAACCTACACCTGAACTATCAGATGCCATCATTAGTCCAATTGTAGTAATGCTACCTGCCATCATGTTTCATGTTGTATCCATATCAGCATGTATATATGTAGATCACGACTATTATCTCTATTATGACCAAAATGTAATGTGCTATACTGAAGATCACACAAGAGCCATGGTATTCGGGTTATTGACATTCTTTGTAATTGCAGTATTCTTGTTTCTTTATGTCCACAGAATACTATCCAAACGTCATACTCTGTCACCCTTGTTTTTCCATTTAGGTGAAAATCAAAGAATATGGGAACTCTTTAAAATTCTAATGGTTGGTGCATTTCTAGCTGCTGATACACTCTTACAATTCAATGCATCATTTCAGTCACTGGTATTTCTAACACTATCCATCATCTATTTTGCAAGAATCTATCAAAAGAATCCATACAAAATTGCAAGAAGATATCTATTGGAGTCTTATTTGACTTTCACTCTTTTAGTGTCATCTATATTCAATAACTCACGTCTAATAGCTGATACAGATTCACTAGGTCCAATTATATTCTCCCTCTCCATCATCTCCATTATACCAACAATTATATACCTTTTAAATAATATTAAAAGATAGATAGCACCCCAGGTATTATATAAAATATGATTAAATTTATTTAATTATAAAAAAAAAATCAAAATGGTAATTTTAAACATTGTTGAAGTGTTAATTTAATAGATGGGGCGGTTTTAACCCATTTTTCAATATTCAGGAAATGTATATTTTCATTTTTTTTAATGGCACCACAAAGGTTTTTAATTTGAAGTGGTGTCATGTAAGAGGTTTTATCTTGAGCTTGAAATTCTAATCTATAGAGTGTATGGTTGTTTTCCAAAACATCAATTAGAGAACTTTCAAGAGCATCTATAAAACACGTACTTTTATAAATGAGTGTTTTTAGGAACTTATTAGAGGTTATAGCACTTTTCAATTCAATATTCATACCAGAACAGAATAACAGTGTCTCCAAAGTGGTCGAAGTATTTGTTAATATTGAAATTGCATTTTCAATTCCAATTTCCCAAATTAGAACTAGTTTCTTTAGATAGATCATTGAGGATAAACTTTTAAAGCTATCGTGATACACTACTTTACTATATTTACCAAATACCAATTTCCTTAGATTTGTTGATGATGTTGATATCAGTTCCATTGGTGTTGGTTTATCACGTTCCGATGGTGAAAAATTATCAAATGCCAAAACCTTCAATCTGGGATGCGCACCAACTGGAAATTCGGTAAACTTTGAATCAGATAAATAAACCAAAGATGAGGTTCCAGTCCAAAAGTTCATTAAAGTATATTTCAAATCAGTACTTGTATGCATCTCTAGTCTCTCCAAAGTCATATTTATAAAATTCTCTTCCTTTTTAGATACCATTAACCTAGCATTAATTGACAGTTCTTTAAGAGTTGTATTAGCAGACAATAATTCACATATACTTGAATAGTGTATAACTGAATTTGATTGAATATTTAAATTTACAATAGATTTTGAGAATTGTATTGTATCAGTAAGTATCTTATCATATTGGCCCCAAACAAAATTACATGATACCAAAGATAGCTTCTCTAGTTTACAATAACTCTCTGTAACAAAGTCCAATAAACCAACCAAAAACTTCAAACCTGAACAATTAAAGAATTCCAATGATTTCAAATTACTAAATATCATTTTTACTGGTGGTGTAACGGTAGGAACACATTCCTGAAATATCAAATGATCAACAAATCTTGAGTTTATATCTTGAAAAATCTTCAAGATCTCATCCACATCATAGTAATTAGATCTACTATAGGTTATAGTTTCTAATTTAGGTACCTGTACTAAGCCATTCTTTATCAATTTTGCCATAATCTCTACATTTGAATCCGTATTGATATAAAGTTTCTTTAGATTTTGTAAAAGTATAGATTTCTCTTGTCTCTCAAAATCCTTTAGAGAACCTTTGACATAGAGTTGACACAACTCCACAAAATGACCATTGGAGCTAGTAGTTGATAATTCAAAATTTGGTGCTCTAATCTCATAGAAATAGATTGGAAATACTGATTTTGTGTTTTCATTTACCTCTACTATACTACTAATGTTAGCAGGTAACAATTCATATAGACTCTTTAGTTTAACTATTGGATAGTTGAGAAATGGTACAATCTCTCTTAACCACTCTTTGCATACTAGTGAATAGTTAACTGTTAGATATTCTATAAATTCAAATGATTCGCCACACTGTTTTATCAGATAGTTTAAAATCTGAAGAATTGTAATTTTTGCTAATTTTATCATATATTTCTAAACTTTCTTATAATTTCTAACACCAATTCTATCTCTTGATCTACTCTTTTTTTTAAATTTAAAAATTTTTGAAAATACAAATGTCAAAACTTAAGTTTTCAATAGATTACTGTAGTATCCTTCCTAATTTTTAAAAGAAAATTATTATAAGAAAATTTAGTTTTCCCTACAACTTGAAATTTTTCTTTTGATCTAATTCTATTTAAATATAATAATTTTATTTTAACTAAATCAACCCAAACATTGATTTTATTTTTCAAAATATAAAAATATAAAAATAACCCTCACACAAACACCCCACATCCACCAACCAATAATTACAATTTTTTTTCACCAAATTGCTTCCATCTAAGTGTTGTTGTTTTTTTTTACAACAGAGAATATAGGATCAATCAAAAATGTCACATCACATGTCAAATATGGCAAGTGATATGAATACAGGTTTAAAATTCTCAACTAAAGTTAATGGTATTCTATTTGGTGATTGGTCAACATCATCATTTTGGGAATATGCGTTTGTTCTTGTAATCATACTGATATCTAGTTTTCTGTTGGAATATCTGCAATATCTAAAACCTAGAGTACAAAAACTATATTTATATCATAGTTCCAATTCTTCAAAGTATGAAAATGAATTCACTAATAATTATTCAAAATTTAAGTTATTTACAGTTTTCTCCTCCTTCACTAATAGTAATAGTCAATGGGTAATATGGAAATACAAAATTGCATTAATGTTATTACATATAACAATATTAGTATTTCATTTCATAATCATGTTAATTGTAATGACCTTTAATTTAGGATTTATATTAACAATATTAGTTGGAGCAGGTATTGGTTTTCTATTATGTTTAGAACCACCAAAATCCAATGATGAATATATACCAATGTAAGTAATCTATACTTTACTATATATTTATCAATATCACACATTAACTTCATTTATTCTTTAGGAAAGATCAATCAACACCAATAACACCACCATCGATGGCTGATCATTGTAACTCTTAATGTGCATTCATGTATCATCTTTATAAAGCATATATTGTAGATACATTATGTACTAGTTTTTTTCGACTTGTAAATATATAACTTTACCAAATTTACTCTCATGCACAACATATAATGCTTGAATCTAAAATAAACAAATAACTTAAAGCCTGGAAAGGTAATCATAAAAAATAAAGTTTTTTTTTATTTTAGGTTTTTGTTTCACTCTTTGATGAATAAAATCAATAATTTTAATCTAGGAAAACTGATAGATTTTCAATGGAAACTTGGAGTTGCAGTATCCAATAGCTATACAAAAGAATTAAATACACCTTTTATTTCTGTATTTTTAAAAGTTTTAGATTCAAATAATCAAATAGAATCACATTCATTTGAATTGACTGTACCTGAATTTCAAGTAATTATTGGAATTATACAATTATAGATTGATAAATAGATTAGATATTAATTTAAAACTTTATATATTTAAAGAATTTTGCACAACAATTTAAAGATATGTCCAGTTTAATGGAATCATTGTAAATAAAAGAAAATATAATATATACAACTAAACAGGTTAGAGATAAAATAGATTACAGATTAATGATAAAAGAAGGAAGGAAAGTGGACTATTTTAGATTATAATATTGTTTAGCATTATTATAATAGATATCATTTAAATCATCTTGAGTGCAATTTAGTTGCTTTAAGATAGATTGTGAACATTGCAACCAATAAGATAGTGAATGATTGGATATATTGATAACTGGCCAATCACTACCCCATATCAGACGACGTGATGTAAAATTAGAGAGAAGGAATTCAAAATAGGGGTATAGGACATCTTTGATTTCCTTATCTGTTTTGTTCTCAATATTTTGTATTTGAGTTAATAGACCAGAGAGTTTAACATTAACATTGGTATTGGTTGCAAACCATTTCATGGATTGACACCACTGGTTGTCTAATGAAAGACCATTGATATCAGGTTTAGCACAATGATCTATTACCATTTTTAAATGTGGATTATGTCTTTGGTAGAAGGTTATAAGGTAAGGTAAATGTCTGGGAAATACCAGTGCATCGAATACCAATTGTTCACGTATCATTAGTTGAATCATTGGTTGAAGATTTTCATTGAGAATCCAATTGTCATCAGGTAGATCTTGTAGCATTGGTCTGATAGCTACTAGATTAGATGTTGGTGATTGAACAAGTTGTTGAACAATTTCAATTTCTGTGACCATATCAAACCACCCAACTACACCTTTAACTAACCCATTGGATCCAATGGACTCTTTAATCATAAACAAAGTTTCATTATGAGTGTCAGCAGCTTGAACTAAAATACTACCTTCAATATCAGTAACTTCAATACTTTCTCTATAGTCTTTGATATCATAGTCTTTATAGAGTTTTGTCATTTCAGGTTTCAACCAACCATACCAATCCCTATTATTTAATTTCCATATATGATGATGTGAATCCAATACTTTCATTTCTTCTTTATCTAACTTCTTTGTAAACTCTCAAAATTACCCAAAATTTAAAAAAACAATTAGTGTAATTTCAGTGGTTAATTTGAAGGGTTGATATACCAAAAATAAAAAACTAATCATAAAATAAAAATAGGTGTGGTGATAATAAATTATATATATATAAATCTTATTTTTTTATTTTTATCAATCACCTTATATATATTAGTTTCATAGGATTATTGAAATAAAAAAAATATGAAAAGATGTTGTTTTGGTACACATATTGATGATAATAAAAATGATAAGTCCTATAGATATATGAATGATAGAGATAATTTAATATTATCACCTATAGAAAAATTTAAACAATTTAAAAAGTAATCTTTTAATATATATAAATATATTAATATATAAATTGATATTAATTATTATTTTGTTCAATAGAATACCATTTAAAATGATATTTCATATATTAACAGTTTTGGTATTGACAACACAATTATTTTTAATACATTCGACATTTACAGTCTATAGAAGGAATAGTATTGCAACATTTCATCAAGTATTTTTAAAGAATAAATCAGAGGATGGTAGTTTTATAAGTGTAGTAGAGTTTTTAGATATTTTGAATAAGACTGTTGAACAATATTATCAATTTCCACAACAGAGTATAGATACCTATCAGTTCTTTTATAATACTACTAGTGGTGGTGGTAATAGTAATCATGTAGTACCTGTTCCAATTGATATGGAAATTCAATATTTTACAGGTTCTATTAAAAAGTCATCTAGCACATCTTATCAAATAGATAGTAATTCTTTAGGTCCTTTTAATAGGACAAATTCTAAACAGTTACTACAGCAAATGGAATATATTACTTGTTCGTTTAGGTATAGAAATACAGCGTATTCCATACTTGGAAAAGTAGATTATATATGGACAATTGAAATTCAATTTCAATTTGGAAATCATGGTGGTAAAGCAAATGTATATTGTTTGGCAACTCCTGAAATTGACCAATCTGGACCTTCACAAGGTAGTAATGATATTGTAATCTTTAAGATATTGAATATCCTATTGTTTCTCTTTTCATTGGTACTTTTGGTTTTGGGAATCAAAAGAATAATTCAAAATATAAAATTATTGATAAAATCAAAAAAGAGATTTCAGAGATTATCTGAAGAGGATTTGGTAGAGTGTCCCTATAAGAAATGGCAAGAGATACCTTATTCAGTGAGAATTGGGTTTATAAGTCTTTGGAATATCTCTAATCTAATTGGTAACATTTGGATTCTATTTGCAACATCATTTACTCTTGGAAGTTCACCTGGAATATCTTCAACGGAATACTATAGAATTCTCATTGGACTTGGTTCGTTTATAACCTCTGTCAACTTGATAAAGTATCTGACCTATAACGAAAGACTCTATACCCTAATTTTGACAATAGAAAGATCATTTACACGTGCTGCCAGATTTATATTTTCATGTTCACCCATCATCTTTGCCTATGTTTTATGTGGTGTATCTCTATTCTCTGAGTATTCTCAAGAGTTTCAAGATCTATCAAGTACCTGTGAGACTCTATTCGCACTCTTAAACGGTGATGATATTCACAGTACATTTCAGAAACTTGATCAAGTGTACCCATACCCTTTGTTAGCTAAAATCTATTTATACTCTTTTATCACCCTATTTGTAGTGGCAATCTTAAATATATTTATATTCGTAATTGAATCTAGTTATATCTCAGCAAAAGACACCCTAAAAAAGAAGAAACATCGTTTTGATTCCTCTCGACATCATCAACATAAAAATGATTTTGATATTGAAAAACTTTTGGAATTATTAGTAGAAAAAGATGACCCTAACCAACCAATTTCTCAACTAAATCCATCAATTAACAGTATCAATAATAATAATAATAATATTAATAATATTAATAATAATAATAATTTCCCAATTAATATAAATAATGGAGCAGGATCATTATCATCATCTTCACATTTTGATCAAAGAGAACTACAAGATATTTTATCATCAGTTAATATTCTACAAAATAGATTATCAAAAATGTTACTAAATAACAATAAATAATTTTAAATTTATTTATTAGTTACAAAAAACGAACGAAAGTTTTGAAAATCAAATTAAACCCATAAAAATAAAATTTAATTGTATTGTGTAAAAAACCGAAAAATTACATAGACAAAACTCAGGCCTTCATGCTCATGTAATTTATCATACATGTGGCGTCCACTGTGACACGCTAGATCTCACGGTCAGTTTAGAGCGCAATTTCATTCTGGAGGGGTCTAGAACATACTGACGAATTTCTTAAAAGGTAAAGTGAACTCAGCATTGCTTGAGTCGTGTGCTTGCCTATCCAACCATTCTCAGACATCTTTATTTGAAATTTTAATAAAAAAAAAACACACAATTAAACCTGTTATTTATAACTTTTAATATGTATTATTAAAACAATAAATATTCTTTAAAAGTATAATCATAGTTTAAATATATAATGTTTTTTGATGTTTTATTTACCAGAAGAACATTTTGAACAGGAACACTTGAAACCATATTGAGATAGTATAGATTGTCTAGATTTTTTAGGTAGTTTTTCGTCACAATAAGAATGAAGAATCTCAGTGCCCTCCAATAGATTCTTTTTTGCTTTTAAAACCATCTTTACAGAGTTTACACCATCTTCAATTTCATTGGTAATATCAACATTGGGTAAACATGAATGATTCATACATGAAAATATTGGAAATAAACCAATACCCCATGAATCATTCTTTGAGCTATTATTACTATTTGTTTTGGTTGGTGACTTTACAACTGTTGATGTAGAATTAAAATTAATCATTCCTAATATATTATCATAAAAATCTACACTAAATACTATAAAGTAGTGGATTTATATACTAAATGTTAGATAAGAGTTTTTTGATGGAGGTATTGGTGGAATTACGATAAACTTACATTTATTCATTTCATCCATTAGTAATTTATTCTCTAGATCTTTGGGATCAGTTGGATAATAGGTTTTCTTTAGAAGCTCTAGAAGTGGTTGATACTGTTTTTGAAGATCAGATAGATTGTTACCGTTATATGATGGTTGTTGTGCCATTAGAGGACCTCTTTTTAAATGTGTTATAGTTCCTAATGCTAAATTACAATTCTTTGATTGTCTAGTTATTAGTTTATGACTAATCATTGAATAGATTGATTCGGCGAGTAAAAGTGTTGTACCAGTTGAGAGATTCTCAACCATGTTTCTGTATTGTACTAGTGCTGATTGTTTATCATTTGGATCAACACATGATCTAGATGTATGTACAGTTTTTTCACTTTCATTCCTACAATGATCTGAACAATATTGTGTACTTTTACAAGGACCTTTACAATAGACTATAGATTCTGCTGCTATAAATTTCATACAAAAATGACAAATGAGATTTCCTAGTCTTTTCATTGAATCTGGACTGATTCTATGTATAAATGGAGTATCCATAAATAGAATATCACCCTTTTTAACATCTCTTTTTGTGAATAGTGATTTCTCTTTAACTGTATCCAAATAACGAATTTCAATATTTTCATAAAATTTTGGGGTTCCTTGGAGTATGGGTTCGTAGAATAACTTCATTTTACTGTTTTGTAAACTGTTATTTGCAATTTGAAGACTATTCTCGTCTTTAACATGTCTGATGGCATGTAGATACATTTCTTTGGCTTCTCTATACAATTGTAAATGTATCAGTGCATCACCAGCTCTCTGATATGATTTAGCATTTTGATTGTTATATTCAATCGATAGTGTGGCATCATTCAATGCCTGTGTGTACTCTTTGAGTTGTATATTGGTAACTGCCAAATTGCAATATAAAACCGAAACCAACTCTTTATCAGCACTTGAAAGTTCTTTATCACCAATCTTAATCTCTTCAATTCCTTTTATATAGAGTTCTTTGGCATCTTTAAATTGACCTTTTGTATATAATATATTTGCTTGATTTTTAAAATCTGACATTCGTTTAAGTAGATCACTTAGCTCCAATAAATGTAAAAAAAAAAAAATTAATCATTAGTATAAACAATCTTAAAGATTTCATGTAATACTTAATACCACATTTTCTTTGTTTCTCAAGATTTACAACCACCACATCCACACCCCATCTCTACTGGATTATATTACATTTTTTTTTAATTTTAAAATTTTTTTTTAATAAAAATTGATTAATTAAGTTGTTGGAAGAATACAAACAATGTCTAATAAGATGTATGTTTAAACAAAAAATATATTTAAAATTTCTACATGTTTTTAATTTAATACTTATAAAATATTTCAATATTATAGTTTAATTTTAGTATATTTAATTAGTTTATTAGTTATAGGTGTTTTTGGAGTTAATATTCCTATTGTAAATTATAATGGAAATAGCCAAAGTGAAGAAATCAATTGTATTAATAATTGTAAATCACCTGTAGATATGAAACAATTTTGTTTTGATTTAGAGACTCCAAAAGACAGAATTGAATGTTTTGGACTAATAAAAGGATTAAATACACCTCAAGGTCAAACTAAATGTTTAGAATTTTGTATTTCTTCTCCAAGTTAAAAATTTATTTTCATTGAATAAATTTTTACTTATACATATTTCAGAGATATTTTCTCAACTCAAAAACACTACCCCATCTGCTATATATCAAAAAATTTTTTTTTTTTTTAAAACAAAGATATACTGAGATGCTTTAGAGTATTGTTGTGAATTTGCCATGTATATTTTCTCTGTTACTATTACATTGGAGATTGACAGTTTCCAATGACTGATGTGTTTGAATTGGATTCAATAGAGATGACTCTCGACCAATGATCTTAATTGTAATTTTAAGTTCTTTTAGTTGTTGATTGTTGTTGACAATGTCCAAATAATTTGAGAGTGTTATAGTAAAGCTACCATCAAATGTTAGATTCTTTAGTTATTTTGGATAGATTTTAGGTTGGCTGAGTTCTAATCAATATGGTAAAGTGTTAATATATCTTATCGATTTTTGGATTTATTAATGGAATTTTGGGGTGTTTGGCAATTGAATGTTTATATGGTGAAGATGGGTGATTGAAAATATTTGAGTCAAATGAAGTTTGGAAATCAAAGTAATTGGCAATGGCAAATCCTGATCTGTCATTATTAGCTGTGGTAATAGAGACAACTGAACAGTTAGGGTCAAAAAGGGTTTGTTCAGTGGCATCAGTACCACTGTTTAGGAATTCCAATAAATCCACTTTGCAACTAAGAATACAGATCCTAAATTGGTTACATTTTTTTGGTAGTCCATTGGGTACTGGGGTTGCCAATGGCATTTCACTACATACACTATCAGTCAATACATAATGAGTTGAGTTTCCACCAAAATCCAGCTTTGTTTTGAACTACACAGTTTGGCATATTCAATAGTAGTCATAACAACTAATGTTATCAAAGCATTGATAATTTTCATATTTGTTTGTTGATTTGTTTTAATCATATCAAAATTCATTGTTTAATTCAACTATTTATACCACGGTGGTTGTGAATATCACCTAGTTTTTTTGTTTTTAATTTTTTTTTTAGTTATTTTTCACCAAATGAACAGCAAAGCCCTAACTGCGTTACAACAATACAATATATATACTGGTAAAACAGATGAGGATAAGAGTAATCTTGTTACTTTGATTAATTCTTCAAATCAATTATCAAATATAAACAACCATGCAGATTTAGGTTTGAATTTTGAAAAAATTCTTATAGAATTAATAAACACATCTGTTCAACCAACAACTACAACCACAACTACTACTGGTATGTAAACTAAACCTATCACTAATTACAACACCTTCATTTATATTAATATATTTTTTACATAAACTTTATAAAATTAAACATCTGTTCAACTACACAATAGGAACACAAGCAGCTAAATCAATATCAAGGTTATCAACTAATGAGTTCAACAAAACAGGAATTTCATCTCAATCCTTCTTCCCATATATGGTAGCTAAAAATTATACTGTAAAATATAATTGGGCTCGAGATCCTTCTAAAGAAGAAAAGCATTATGACCAAATTATAAAAACAATATTTGAACCATGGTGTAATCCGATTGGATGTAAATATATAAAAACCTCATCATCAAACACTTTGCTGTTAGATGATATAAACATAATAGGAAAATCAGATGTTCTTATTATACCAAAAGACAATAAGGATAGCAATGCTTTGGTTAGCTTTGAATTAAAAAAGGAAACATTCATTTCAAAAGAACAGAGACAATTATATGCACAACATATTTGTCAGCAAGATGCATCAGAGTATCTAATACTTACAATTGGAACTGATTTAGATGAATACTGGGAAATTGTATGGTCGCCAAGCAAAACCTCTTTGGTTGTAAATACATGTCGTATTAATGATACTGACAGTATAAAAGAAGCCATTACTCTTACTATTTATCACACATTCAACACAGAATATCAACAAAAATCATTGACAGAGTTATTTATAGAACACCAAATTATCCAAAATGTCCCAGGCGAAATTGTAAAGGACATATTAAATAAAGTTGATAGAATTTCTGGTGATGAAGAATTCCATGAAAAAAAGAAACCAAAGAAAGAACCACCAGCTAAAAAACAAACAGCTAAAAAACAAACAGCTAAAAAACAAGCAACTACAAAACAAGTATCTAAAACTAAAAATTTAACTCAAAATAACGTCTCAGATATTGCCCAATTAGAGGATCTTGAATATTTTACACCAACCAAAAGTGACTATTTAAAGTTTCGTGTTGCACAGGAATTACAAAAGATAAAATTATTGGATGAATATCAAAAAAGAAAATCTTTTAAATCCCTTATCCAATAAATCAAAACAATAAATTAAAACTTCTTTTACTTTGCATAAACTATATTTTTTCCAACTTGCGTGGTATTTGTAAAATGCTTCAACATATCTTTAATTGAATATGGCATGTTTCAAGTAATAGGTCATCATTTTTTTACATTCTAGCCACAATAGCCAGACTAAATATAATTGATGTTTTATATTATAGGTTTCGTCAAAGAACTCATCAAAGTGTAATTTGGATATATACCTTGCCATAGAGTAGAAAAAGAAACTGTTTGCTGATGGTGGTATAGATCAAAATGGTGTCTGCCAATCTTTTTGGAAATTTATCAAATCGCTTCATAAAACACTATGTATTCCTGAATAAATTAAAAATTTTGATTCTACAAAATTATTCCTTTAGCAGTTGGACAATTAATCATTTGTACGTTTATTATTCATTTGTTAAAACTTTTATTCAAACAAATATAACTAAAAATGTATTAATTAAGTTTAATTTATGTATTATGGATTTGATGATTAGTGGCTACATTAAAGTAGTACAATAGGTACTTTAGATGAACTGAATTAGTGCACAATGGTATTTATTAGATAAACTACGTTATTTTTGTTAATCCTATATATCTTAATCCTTTTATTATTATTATTTACGATATCTTATGGTCTTGTTATCAATCAAATTATCTGAAATACTCTCTATATAAGATAGAAATGATATATCATTTTTCATTGGATATATATTATATGAGGATACCAAAGTCATCTCAACGAGATAAGTAAAAATGGAGAACCACCACCTACTGGATCTTCTATAGAATGAATATGTTCCTATTTGTTTATTATGTTGATCAACATATCCATATTAACTCTATACATTTGAAGTTGAGTAGGGATAATGTATTCCTCACCATCTTGTCTGGTAATTTTGGTTACACTATCTTTCTTATTGCTACCCTTTGTGGAAATCAAATTGAAAACTTTAGAGTTGGAGATTCGAAAGAATAGAATTTTCTTTTCTGGAAAAAATTTATCCAGCTTAGTGTTAATTATTGATCTTTGTGGCAATGACTTTCTTGCTGTTCTAATTGTCCCCACACAATGGAATCCTTTTTCTCTTATTTAACCAATTCTATTGAAGTAAAATAATTATCAATATAGATGACATGATTATTATTATTTGATAGGTTTTTTATCAAATCAATGACAACCTCCTCTCCAAGTGGATTAAAAGCCTTTTCTTTTCTTTCAACTGAATTCTTTCCTTGATATATATCAAAATCATGGCACACTCCACCCTCATCAACGATTTTCCAAATTCTAAATCCAAACCTTTTAGGCTTTAATGGAAGGAATTGGATCATTGACACACGAGATCTACAAGCTATAATGTCTTCATCTATGGAGTTGTTTTGTTCTGGGTAATAGTTTTCTTTGAGATTTGTTTGCAAGTTTTGCATGAACCTTCTAACTTTAAAAAATTTATCATCAAATTTTTTATTGTTGTTATCACATAAATGAATGACCCTTCTTAGCAATCTAAATTGGTCTCTACTCATGAAAGAATTTATATATGGTAGACCCCTAATGTCAGTATGCCAATAGTAGTCATAACTTGGTGAAACAATAATTCCAGTTCTAATTGATATACTTAAAATTAACAAATAAAAAAAAAAAAATTTTAAATTCTTTTTAAAATCGTAACACTTTATTTTAATCATAAAAGTAAAATAATTATCTTCAAATTTAATTATTAATATAAAAGACTATTTCAATTTGATTTCTGAAAAAGAAAGAAAGGGAATGGAAAATGTATCATTAGTACCATTGGCAGGATTAGATGATAATATATCACAAACAGTTGCAATTAAAAAGATTGAAGCACATTTCTCAACATTTGAAAGTTTGTCAACAGTGACCAATCATAAACAGAGTTTGATACAACAAAAAAAGACTATAGAGGCACAAATTAAGAATGAGGTACATGGGGAATTGGAAAAATCAAAAAAAGGTTTAGAGACTTTACATGGATCCTATGGTAGAATAGGTTCGATGAGTAAGAGTTTTGGTGTTACTGTGGATTTGTGTAATGATACTTCTAATCTGATTGGATCTTATCCATTGATTAAGAAGGTTAATACAGTTAGGGTTAATCTCATTAATATTCTAAAAGAGGTTGATAGATTGTTGACTATACCAGAGAAGGCCGCAGAGATTGAACAGTTACTTGATGATGATATACATATTCTCATTGTACATAAAAAGATTAGAGAATTGGAAAGACTTCATCAGAAGGCACTGAAACAGTTTGAATCCAATTATGAGGAGTTGACTGCTATTAAAGAGATGTTTGGGTCTGTACCTAAACTCTCAGAGAAATTTGATAATAAGATATGGGATATAGTAGCACATTCCATATCAGTTGCACAGAAGGCACCTGCTGTATTAGTTAAAGTTGCACAGATTATCGAAAGAGAGAAACTTCAAGAAATTAAAAACAGAGAAAAAAAGAAAAAAAATTTAATTTCTTCAGAGGGTATAGAGGGTGAAGAAGATTCTGATCTTAACAAGACAGACTATGGTGATAAGTTCATTGCTGTACTGTTACATTCTATATCATCTAGATTCGAACCAATGTATCTAACAGGTCAATCAGATCTAGTTCAGACACTAAAAGAGGTAAACAAAATGGTTGATGAACTCACTGTTGTAATGGACCAAGTCAGTGAATGTTACCCACCTTCTTATGATTTATTTAATTTCTTTGTTAATCAATATCATTCTAAATTCTATGCACTGTTTGGATCCTTTTCCAATATAGTAGAGAGTGGATACAATAGTGAATATCTAGCTAAACAGATTCCATCAGCACATATACTCATGCTTATTGAGTGGGTTATTAAAGACTATTCAACACAGTTATCTAGATTGGGTATAATGGATATGTCACCACCTCTACTCGATTCACTTGACCCCCTCATCAGTATCTATAAGCTACATATAAAAGTACTGATGAAGGACTGGTGTAACAATATCATCAATAACGATAACCTCAATCAACCTGAATCTGTCGACGGACAGTACTCAACCTATGCACCTGTATATCTATTTGAAAGTGTAATGACACAAATTGATATAGCAGCAGCAACCAAATCGCAAAAACTAGTTACAGGTGTAATGGAAGAGGTAATCAACGCACTCTTATATTTCCAAGAGCAAGCAATAGCTCTACTCAGAGACAGAAACCAACATATTAAATTTGAGAATCTCATTGCCTATGTGAATAATAACAGCAAATCCTATGATTTCACTCAGACTATTGTCGATAAAGTCTCGAATATCCTAACTGTAGAATCTATGGCATCACTCAATTTTGATCCAGTTCTAGAGGGTTTTATATCAGTTTCCAATGTAGCTACTAATGCTATTGCAGCTGTTATATTTAGAGATTGTGCCCCAACACTAAAGAAATTCTTTACCGTGGAATGGGAGAATGAGCCTTTAATCTACCCTATCATTAACACTATTGAAGAGTATTTCCGTGACGATATACAACCTCATATTTTAGAGAATTACATGAAGAGATTGTCACTACTTTGTCTGGATACCCTCATTGAACACATTCTAACCAATCTCATTACTGGTAAGAATAAACTCAAGGATACCACTGCTAAAATGATGGGAACTGATAGTGATTTGATACTGGAGTTCTTTAAGAAATATCTTAGATTGTCGGTTGCAACTGCACATGTACATGTACTGGAAGATTTCCAACAACTCATCATTTGTGAACCTGAAATGATTCCAATCTACTTTAGATCCATTTATAATACCCACAAAGATATCAATGAAAAAATCATTGAAAATGTTCTTTTACAGAGATCTGATATTAATAGAAATCAAATTCGTGAACAAGTTGATGCCATAGCTGAAATCATTGCAAAAAACACCGACCCAAATAATCCAAAATCTGTACTTGATGGTATCTTTTCAAGAATTCAAATTGGCCCAAAGGGTTGGTTCTAATAAATATTTAAATCAAATAAAATTATTAGGTATTTTATTTTGTGATACATATTATTAATAATGATTATTGGTTTAATATAATGAAATCTAGAGTTTCTGAATGATGTAGAGATCTTAAGATTTATTGATAAAAATAATTTTTCTTTAAAAATGAATAAAATTTAACTTTTATCAATAAATCTTTCATAAAGAAATAAAGATAGGTATTCAAGTGATGGTAATAGTGAGAGTGATTTAGATAATTTCTTACTCCCATTTGTCTTTAATAGTCTCAACGAATATTGGGTAGTATTGCCATTAAAAATTAAATATTTGAAAGAAATTTATATTAAATGAAATAAAAGTGGGGTAACCTCTCACAGTTTAACTATTAAAAATTGGGAAAAATTATGTACAACATTACTATCTTAATTAAATTATACATTACATAAATTGGGGTCTATCCATTCAATCTAAAAGAAATAATGGCTAAAAATCATTATATAAAATCTCTTATATAGGATAATGAATAGTTTTTATAAACTGTTAATGTATTTTATAT
Source organism: Tieghemostelium lacteum (assembly GCA_001606155.1). Lineage (NCBI taxonomy): Eukaryota > Evosea > Eumycetozoa > Dictyosteliales > Raperosteliaceae > Tieghemostelium > Tieghemostelium lacteum. Next base: position 55,659 of record LODT01000015.1, on the reverse strand, counting down.
TTCTATCCTTGTCATAATCAGTAGGTACTAAGCCTTAATAGATTTTTTAAAAATTGTTATTAATAATCCTGAAAAAACATATAGTGAATATTCTGATCCATACATATTTAGACATTAAAACTTTTATTTAAATTAAAGTTTATTTATAGCATGGTTTTTCATCATCATCTTCTTCGGCTTCTAACAATATTTGATCAATTTTTTGAATAAATTCAATATATCTACTAATACAGGAAAAAAATTCACTAATCCAGACGTAGTCAGTTTCGAATTGTTTTTGACTTTTTACCTCTGATGGTTTCTTTTCGGATGTAGAATATTTAGCTCCAAAATCTAAGTCATTCAATGTCAAACGGTCAATTACCTTTAAACCAAAATGTATTGATTTTACCATATATTCGGCTGATTCGGGATATTTCTTACACAAATCTAGCACAGTGTTATTATCTCTCTCATTTATTCCTTGTCTCATTACATTCTTCATAAAATATCTTGTGATTTGATATTTGCCATTATTAATGTAAGTGAGTTGTTTTTTAAAATCTTCTGGTGGTGGAATAGGTTTTTTGTTTTCTTCCAATTTTTTTCTCAAATATACGTCCAATTCGAGGGGAAGGTCGTAAGATTTACCCAATTCCACGAGAGATTTGACTCCATCTTTATAAGAGACCTCGTATTTGTCAGCAACAATATAATGAGCAAAAACAATTAATTGTTTTTCAATATAGTGTTCACCAGTATTGTTGCTCGAGAGGACTCCTGTATTTGGGATTACCAAACCATCGAAAGTCGCACCACCTGTCAAATTTAAAGGTGGTGAAGTTATAGTATTTGAATTTGTACTACCATTAAAAGTTTGTGGATTTAAAGGAATATCCCTCTTCGAACCAAACAATTTAAAAAGGTCACTAGCTGATATATATTTTTTTGTCATTGAGTTAGAACTACTAGTTATTAAAAAAAAAATATTAATAAGATTAAATTGAATTTAAACTTTTTTTTTTTTTTTTTTTTTTTTTTTTTTTTTGATTAAAATTTTGGAATCTATCTTTCATTTATGTGATTTGGAGAGTCTTGCAAAGATACATTGATATTTTTTGATATGTGAATGTTTCCACTTCTATTTCAATAGAATGGCTATTGAAAAAATATAGTTAAAGAAACATTGAAATATCTGTAAATGATTAACAAGCTTAAATAGAGGTGAAGGAGATATCGGAGCATGTTGCTGAGATCAATTGGAATAACAAAACCAATAGAGAATTTAAAGATTTTGAAAGAAAATAATTCGAGTGATGGAAATGAGAGTAATTTCAAACTTTCATCAGTGTTTAAATTGTTAAAAATACAGAGTATAACACATTTGATACATTTATTACTTTTTATCTATTGAAAGTATAGGCAATTGAGTTTTTACCTACTTGTTCAGTAGTTATTTTAGTTATTGCATTATCAGTTAGATATTTATCAATATCTAATGAATTTTGCAATTGACAATAGTTTCTCACTAATTTTACCTCTTGTAGATTTTTGAAAATTTCATTTCTTTTGTTGATAATTGTGGTAAAGAGAAAAAGTATGTTTTCCATCTTTTGGTTATAATTAAAAGTTTCAATTGTTATATATTCAATAGTATCTTTACAGGAAATTAAAAATGCATAAATTGTATCTACAAGATGTTGTTGATTGGATGTCCAAACGATAGTAGATCTCAATGAGGTATATTTAAATCCTGATTGTAAGAGTTCAGGAATTCCAATTGGTGTGACTGTTAGATGGTAAATATGAATAAATGATGTACTATCAACTGATCCTAGATACTTTATAAAATCAGATCCTACATATCTTGGAACTCTAGTGTAAAGACAATATTCTGGATGATATGATATCATTTGTCTTGGTTCAATGGTCAAATAAGCTTTATGATCTAATAACTGTCTCATTACCAAAAAGAATTGCTTACTTACTAACATCATGGATATTCTCCATGGTAGAGTTGATAAGCTAGTTTTTTCTTTCAAAAATGGTAGTGGGGACTCTAATACCATGTCAATGATAGTTTTTAATACATAGTTTGGTAATTGGATATTACAGTTATGACTTGGTTGTAATTGATATGAGAACACTTTATCAATGTTGAGGATATTATTTAGTCTAAAGGTACGAAATATAAACTTTTCCCTGAATTCAGTACAGGATAATACAGCTTCAACACCAAATATATTATAAATGTATTCGAATACCTCTATGGATGGATATATAACAGAATAGGGGAAATATTCTATTAACTTCTGACATGTCAGAGGTGGAGGTGTAATAATGATTCCTTTTTGGATAAAAAGGATCCCTCTAATAATTGTAGACATATTATTTGGGTCGATAAACCTGAACAGAGTCAATAGGGCATATTGAAGTTTATCATTGATACCAATAGAGAGGGATTTCTGGAAAAACTCCAAATAGTAGTTTAGATCTGGTTGAAGTAGAGGCTTGGTTTTGTTTAATACCATTCCTTTTTTAGAGGAAAATTGTACCAATACACACTCAATGAAATTATTAATCATATTAGTGTGTAGAAAATCTACAACTAATAGTGAAATATCCTTTATATCAATTTCATTGGTGATACTTAATATATTATTACATTTATAAATTAGATTGGCAAAGTCTATACACAGGTTCACAGTAAAAGTTGATGGCTGCATTCTAATCCAATCTACTTTATTGCATTCTAACAGAAATTGCAAATAGGTTTTATAGTCATCAATAGTATTGATATTAGATTGTATAACACCTATTGAATTATACACTGTGTTTTTTAATTTAACCAATTGACTTTGAGTTAGGACTTGATGTTTAATTGAATTCTCTATCAATTTACATATTAATGGTCCTAAGTTCGGATCTAAAAATAAAATGTACCATCTAGTTTCAATTGTTCTTATGATTTCATTTAATATCATTGTTAAATCCTCTTCTAATGGATTGTGAAGGATCAGTCTTATAAAGTCCTCTAGTAGGTTGGTATTAACCATACTAATATCCTGTAAACCAATCATTGTTAACAATTGACCATTTCTACTTTCTCTATATACATTTAGAACATGTTGTTTATCTTTAAAATAATGTTCTCTAAATTTATCTAGAATTTCTCTAACAGACATTCTTTAGAAAATTCAAAATGGAATTATGAAAAATATAAACTTCAACAAAATTAATCTTTTTTTTAGAATTAGTAATATTCAATCAAATAAATTAAAATGGAAAAATCAATTTCATTTAACATCGATAGGGGAGGAACATTTACCGATATAGTTGCATTTATGCCATATCAACCATATTATATGGTTGAAAAGTTATTATCTGTGGACCCAGATAATTATAGAGATGCACCTAGAGAAGGTATCAGAAGAATCATTGAGAAGGTTTCTAAACAAAAATCATCACCTTCAGAACCTGTAGATACTAAACTTATTAAATCAATTAGAATGGGTACTACAGTAGGTACTAATGCATTACTAGAGAGAAAAGGTGAGAAGGTATTACTTGTAACTTCAAAAGGGTTTAGAGACCTTTTGGAAATTGGTAACCAATCTAGACCAAAGATTTTTGAATTGAATATCAAGAAACCAGATCTCATCTACCACCAAGTTGTAGAGATTGATGAAAGAGTTCAGTTTCTATCAACACTGCCTCTTACAGACCAACATGACAAAGACCTGAATATAGATGAAAAAGGTTTGAAAAAAGGTATAACTGGTGATTATATACGTGTTTTACAAGTTCCAAAGAAAGAGGAAGTTTGTAAACAGTTACAGGAATGTTATAATCGAGGTCTGAGAAGTGTGGCTATAGTGTTGGTTCACAGTTACACTTTTAACGACCATGAATTGATGGTAGGTCAATGGGCAAAGGATATAGGTTTCACACATGTATCTTTATCACATGAGATTATGCCAATGATAAAAGTTGTAAATAGAGGTTTGACAACTTGTGTTGATGCCTATCTCACACCATTAATTCAACAGTATATTGATAACTTTTTAGCTGGGTTTGATGGTGGTATTAGAGAGCATGTTGATGTCAGTTTTATGATGTCTGATGGTGGACTGTGTCCAGTTGATTCTTTTAGAGGTTTTAGATCAATTCTATCAGGTCCAGCAGGTGGAGTTGTTGGATACTCTCTAACAACATTTAATCAACAGACTAAGCAACCAATCATTGGTTTTGATATGGGAGGTACCAGTACAGATGTCTCTAGATTCTCTGGAACCTATGACCATGTCTTTGAAGCTGAAATCTCAGGACTTACTATCCAATCACCTCAACTTGACATTCAAACAGTCGCTGCAGGAGGTGGTTCAAGACTTTTTTTTAAATCTGGTCTTTTCCTAGTAGGACCTGAATCTGTAGGTGCACATCCAGGTCCAGTGTGCTATAAAAAAGGTGGTTCATTGGCAATTACCGATGCTAATTTACTATTGGGTCGTTTGATTCCAGATTTCTTTCCAAAGATTTTCGGACCCTCTCAAAACGAGGCTTTGGACCTTCAATTGACTCTTAGTAAATTTGAGCAATTGACTAGTGAGATAAATGCATTCCAACGTGATCAAGGTATGGAAGAGATGACAGTTGACCAGGTTGCTTATGGGTTCATTAGAGTTGCAAATGAGTCCATGTGTAGACCTATTAGAAATATAACTGAATCTAAAGGATATGATTGTTCTCAACATGTTTTGGCATGTTTTGGTGGAGCTGGTGGACAACATGCTTGTGCCATTGCACAAAATCTTGGAATGCCTAAAGTTTTTATTCATAAATTCTCTGGTATTTTAAGTGCTTATGGTCTGGGTCTAGCTAACCTTGTCATTGATAAACAAGAGCCATGTTCTACAATCTATGAGGAATCAAATAGAGAGGAATGGAATAGGAAACTAAAGAATCTTTCAGAGGTTGCTTGTAAGGAGTTATTGGATAAAGGGTATAGTCAAGAGCAGTTAGTTGTAGAACAGTTCCTAAATTTAAGATTCTCTGGCACTGATACCTCAATGATGATTCAAACTCCACCAGATCAAGATTACCAGAGAGTATTTAAGGAAAACTATCAGAGAGAATATGGATTTGTCATTTTGGGTAGAGATCTGTTGATTGATGATATTAGAGTTAGAGTTCTAGCCCAAGGTGCTAAACTTGAATCCATTAGTATTCCAAAGAGACTGGATAGTGATAAACCACTTAAACCTATTAAAACTGATCAGAAATGTTATTTTAGTCAAGGTGGTAGACAAGATACCTCAGTTTATTTGTTGAGTGATTGTTTAGGTGGTGATGTAATTAAAGGACCTGCAATTATAATTGATCAGATTACAACTATTGTAGTTGAGCCTCAATGTAGTGCAGAGGTTATTGCAGAGTCAGGATCTATTGAAATTACCATTGGAAGTGGCCAAGGAAAAACAGTAGATACTACCTTGAATCCAATTACTTTAAGTGTATTCTCTCATAGATTCATGTCTATTGCAGAACAGATGGGTAAGACACTTCAAAGAACATCAATATCTACAAATATAAAAGAGAGATTGGATTTCTCTTGTGCTTTATTTGGACCTGATGGTGGATTGGTTAGTAATGCACCCCATTTACCTGTACATTTAGGATCTATGCAAGAAGCTGTTAAATTCCAAATTCATCATTTAGGAAATGATTGGAAAGAAGGTGAGGTTATTCTAAGTAATCATCCACAAGCTGGTGGATCACATTTACCTGATTTGACAGTAATCACACCAGTCTATCATCAAGGTAAAGTTGTATTTTATGTAGCATCAAGAGGTCATCATGCAGATATTGGAGGCATTACACCTGGATCTATGCCACCATTCTCAAAGAATATCTCAGAGGAAGGGGCTGCTATATTCTCTTGTAAAATTGTAAAAGGATCACAGTTCCAAGAGCAAACTATTCGAGAGATTTTCCAAAAATCTAGAAATCTTTCAGATAACATTTCAGATTTGAAGGCTCAAATTGCAGCCAATCAAAAAGGTATAACATTAATGGAAGAACTTATTAGACACTATTCAATGGATGTTGTTCATGCTTATATGTACCATGTACAGAATAATGCAGAGTTGGCAGTCAGAGATATGCTCTGTGAACTCTCTATTCAAAATGGCCTAAATCCACGAGATACTTTAGTTTCTAGAGACTACATGGATGATGGGTCACCTATTGAATTGAGATTGACAATTGATAGAGAGAAGAAAGAAGCAATATTTGATTGGACAGGTACTGGTGTACAGGTATTTGGAAATACTAATGCACCTCCATCAGTTACAATGTCAGCTATTATCTATTGCCTAAGATGTCTAGTGAAAAGAGAGATACCTTTGAATCAAGGATGTTTAAATCCTATAACTGTAATAATACCACCTGGGTCACTATTGAACCCTTCCAAAGAAGCTGCAGTTGTAGGTGGAAATGTACTGACATCTCAACGTGTTACCGATGTAATTCTAGCTGCATTCGGAGCAGCAGCCAATTCTCAAGGATGTATGAATAATCTTACTTTTGGAAATGAAAAACTTGGTTACTATGAAACTATAGCAGGTGGTACAGGTGCAGGACCTGGATTCAACGGATTCTCAGGTGTACAATGTCACATGACCAACACCAGAATTACCGATGTTGAAATTATGGAGAAGAGGTATCCTGTAATGGTCAGAGAATTCTCAATTCGAAAGAACTCAGGTGGAAAAGGTAAATATTATGGTGGTGATGGTGTAGTTAGAGAAATTGAATTTTTTGAACCATTTACTGTATCAATTCTCTCCGAGAGAAGATCATATCATCCAAATGGTTTGGCAGGTGGTGAACAAGCTCAATGTGGTCTTAATCTTGTAATAAGAAATGATCAATCCATTATTAATATTTCTTCCAAAAACTCAATTGATCTCATTAATGGTGAGAGAATTAGAATTTTAACACCTGGAGGTGGTGGTTTTGGTTCAAAATAGCCCTCAAAAATTAATATCATATAATATATAATACAGTACAATGACTAAAAAGTTTACTAAAGTCAAATCCAAAACAAAATCACATTGATAGTGATATATTATTGTTGTTTGTTGTTCCAATTTCTAGAAACTTATCATGAACATGTTCTTCATTTGAGTTTGGTTTGGTTTGTTTCAGTTAAATATATCAGTGTAGAAATTGATAAAAAAAAAATATCTAAATTCAAAGTTATTGATTATCATTGTAGTAAAACACAACACTCCAACCAATGGATTTCTATAATTTAACAAAATGCAAAATATATTCCAACTAAGGGGTTTATGTTTATTGTAAAAATGTTAGTGAAATTTAAATTTGATGATTAATTATTGGGGAGAGTTTGGGTGATGGTTGTACATAATTTCAACTATTTACATTTGCAGGTTATTACTTATAGTTGATTTAAATAAAAAAAAAAAGACTGAAAAGCCAAAAAAACTATGAACAAATCAAATTGTAAAAAGGTTCCAAATGTCCCGCATCACAGGGGTGGAGGTACACCAAAAATGCGAAAAAAAAACTACAGTTTATAAAATTTGGTTCAAGAATTTTTTGTAAATTAATGCAGTGAAGATGAAACTTGTTGTTGGAGATGTTGGAAATTTTAAGAAATGATTACAGTTTTCCAAATCTGATTTTGGGAATAAAAGACATAAAGATATTTTGGAGGGGTAGTAGGTCAGAGATTACTCTGAGATTTCATATTTAATTTAAGTATAAATACTTGCATTGGATTTAAGTTTTTTCTTCATTAAATATAAATTTAATATTTTCAACAACAATCAAAAGTTATTATAACTCTATTCAATATAACAATGGCCACATTATCTCCAATTCCAACTAACGCTGTAGGTTGTCTTGCCAATGCTCAAGTTAACATTAGAACCTCATCTGATTATAATGCTGACCATGGAGGTAAAAACTGTGTATTGAATTTCAATAATAACTCCAAGTCTGTTGCCAATGCCTGGTGTGCTTCTGAGAATAACAAGAACCAATGGATTATGTTTGGTTCACCTCTCGTCAGAGAATTTACTCATTTCTCCATTCAAGGTAGAGGTGATTTGGCACAATGGGTTACTTCATTCTACATTAAATACACTTTGGACAACATGAATTGGCTTGATTTCAATGGAAGACAAATCCTCACAGCAAATACTGACCAAAACACTGTTGTAACTTATGCCTTCAACACACCAATTGTTGCAAGATCCATTGCTATTCATGCTGAAACTTGGTCCACTCATATCTCCTTAAGATGTGAGCTCTATGCCAAACCACTTCTCCCACAATCCTTCGTCCAAAATGGTAGTGTAGCCATTGGAAACAGAGACCTCTGGACTGGAACAGGTGCACGTACAACCACCAGAAAAATTACATTCCCATCTCCATTCACTGCTGCCCCAAGAGTTTCTCTCGGTGCTGGTATGACTGATACTAAAGACGACCAAGGTCAAACTCGTTGGGAGATTACCGCTCAAAATATCACTGCTACTGGTTTCGATTGTGTCTTCCACGTTTGGGGTGCAAATTTAATCTATGACTTAAGAGTAGATTATGTTGCTGTACAAACCTTGTAAAATCATTAAAATTATATTTCTTTATCATTAATTAAATTTAAAATAAAATTAATGTAACTATGATTCTTTAGAAATAAAGTAAGATCAAAATAAATTTTTCTTTGTTTGTTTAATTTAATTCTAAAATAAAAATTAAAAAAAAAATAAGTTATATATTACTTAATTTAGAAATATAAAAGAACTAATTTTGATCGTTATTATTTTATTATTCTTTATATCAAATTAATTTATTAAAGTTTAGTTTTTTTATAATTTTTTTTCATTTTCGAATATCTTTCAATGACAACATCAAATGAAAATATAATAAATAATGAAACACAAAATAGTAGTACTATTGACCCTAAAGAATTAGAAAATATTAAAAAATTATGTAAATTATCAATTGTAAATACAATTAACTCTTATAGATTAAATACACAGCAAAAATTACAGAGTTCAGAGTACCAAAATAATATCAGTACTACTAGCGATAATAGTGATAATGATTATAGGAAAATTCAATTATATTCAAAAATTAAAGATGAATATGATAGAGTTAAAGATATGACACCAATAGTATATGGATCCAAACCACAACAACAACCTAATAAACCAGTAACTAAACAAGCTGGTACAACTAAACCAACTGTAGATAAACCAACAATTGAAGAAGATACTCAAGAATTAGATAATTTAATTAACTCTCTACCAAAACAAGAAGAAAAGAAACGTAAACTTGATCATAGTTATAATAATGCTTTGGTTATTCATAATACTCTAAATACATTTAATAATAATAATAATAATAATAATGCAACTTCAAATGATAGATCATTAAGTTTATTAAATGCTGCATTTGCATATGATAAACCAGAATGGCATCCACAATGGAAGTTAATGAGAGTGGTAGCAGGTCATACAGGTTGGGTAAGAGCCATTTCAGTCGATGTTAGAAATGAATGGTTTTGTACAGGTAGTACTGATAATACTATTAAAGTTTGGGATTTGGCATCTGGTGAATTAAAGGTAACTCTAACAGGTCACATAAGTGCAATTAGAGGTTTAGAAGTTAGTTCTAGACACCCTTATCTATTCTCAGTAGGTGAAGATAATAGAGTTTTATGTTGGGATTTGGAACATAATAGACAGGTTCGTGACTATTATGGACATTCAAAAGGTGTCTATGCAGTTGCTATGCATCCAACACTGGATATTCTATTTACAGGTGGAAGAGATCGTGTTGTACGTGTATGGGATATACGTACCAGAGCACCAATATTCCAATTACAAGGTCATCGTAATGCTGTTGCCTCTCTCATCTCTCAAAGTGCCGATCCACAAATTATATCAGGATCACATGACAATACTATTCGACTTTGGGATTTGGCATCTGGTACCTCTGCTGCAACACTCACTAATCATAAATCATCCATCAGAGCAATGGTTCAACATCACAAAGAATACACCTTTGCCTCTGCAGGTTCGGATAATATCAAACAATGGAAATGTCCAGAAGGTGCCTTCATTAAGAATCTGTCTGGTCACAACAGTATTCTCAATGCCTTAGCACTCAATCAAGATAATGTTTTAGTCTCTGGAGGTGATAACGGTACTGTTCATTTCTGGGATTGGAAATCAGGTTACTGTTTCCAAAAACTAGAAACTATAGCTCAACCAGGATCTCTACACAGTGAGGCTGGTATTCTTGCAATGTCTTTTGATCGTACAGGGTCAAGATTAATCACCTGCGAAGCTGATAAATCAATTAAATTCTATAAAGAAGATGACCAATCAACACCTCAAAAGAATCCAATTGCATCCGATTGGAAACCTTCTTTTGATAATAAAAGATATTAATCTGTTTAACATTAACAATACTATTTTTTTATTGGATTATAATAAATACCACGATAAATATTAAATTGTGAATTTTTTTGAAATATAATAACCTTTAGTGGAGAATCATTATTATTCACTGTATCTAAAAGAAATTGATATTCTTCTTTTTTTATGAGTGGGTAGATTGGATAAATTACAGAAAGAACCTCTAGAGTGTTGTTTTTTTCGATTATAGTTGTTATCAGCTGTAATACAATTTTATAACTATAATTCTTTTGGATACTAATTTTTAGATTTCTAATGTTGGTGTTGTTTGCTATTGCTTGAGTTAACTCTTCAATTTGGTCAGGTAGTGAGAGATTAGGTAGATTATAACTAAATTTCCAAAGATTTCTATTATCAGCTTTAAGAATATTTACAAATACTGGAATGCTTGATGGTGAACTTATTCCAACTTTTAGAATTTCTAAATTTGGGTGTTGGTTTATATAGATATCAAGGTTACCTTGATTATCATTAAGATGATATTCACTTAATTCCAGTTTTTTAATGGAGTTACACTGTGATAGAGTATAATTAATACATGTGTTTTCAAGTTGGTTTCTAGATTTACTCAATATCAGTGTATTGAAATTTGGAGATGGTTTGGTAATTTTGAAATTTATATAACCAATATCTAGATACTCGAGTTTTGGTAATTCAATTTCTAATTGATTATTACCACCACCAAAGCTATTATAGTATAAATGACAAACTAGAGTTTTTAAACGTTGATTTACAATGGGTGTGGATAGAGATCCTGATGGTAGAATTAATGGTTCCAAGTATAGATGTTCAATTGAATTGGGTCCAGAAAGTATTGTACATAGATTATCCATTACCAAATGTATACGAGATTCAAATTTTAGTTTTAAAATACTATAGGTTACCTTGGGTTTACATAGAATTTTTAAAATGTCTAGTGGGTCTAGTGAAGAGTAGATAGATGTTATTACTGATGGATCTTCAAGTTGGAGTTCTATTAAATTTGGTAATAGTGTTGTGAGATGTTTTAGATCTTTATCGCTACATCTAAGTTTACTTATTCTTAGGTGCTTTAAATTGTTTACAACTGGATTGGCCAATTCATTGTCACTTCTAGAATAGATTTTAGTACAATTAGGTCCAAATGTCAAATCTGTGCATTCTTCTAAACCAGCTAAAAGCTCTGCAGCATATAATAGAGAAAATTTAGTGGATTTGACTATTAATTTCTTTAATGATTTACGTAAACCAGGTGTTTCTGTGCTATGGGAATGAAATTCATTAAGTTTCGTACCCATATTAAATATAAATTCTATAGACTCAAGTTGTTGAAATATCGAATCGGATAGATAATCAAATGTTGATTGACCATCTCGTGGGCAACCTTCAAAATTATTGATAATAGCTATTCTGTTGTATAGAGGTTTTAAAAAGTATTGGTCTCTATTGAACTGCCATTGAAATCTGATATTGAATCCTCTCTTAACTAGACTACAGAAATGATTAATTGAATTTTGTGATACTAAATTATAGATATAGTTAATCTCTAGTGTAGGAATAATTTCATTATTCCATTTCTTTGAAATTGATGATATTCTCAATAGATATACAGTTGATTTAATCTCTTTGTTTAAAAATTTATTAATCAGAATTCTTAATATACTTTTAATTACAATTCCTGGTACTATGTAATTGAATACCTGAACATGTTCTTTTATCTGATTATTATTTTCTATATTTGGTGACACAAATAATTTTTTAAATAAAAACATGGGTTTGTTACTTCTTTTTTATTTCTAATTTACCAAATCATTTCAAAGATTTTTTATGTAAATCAAAAAAATGTAAAAATCAAACCTAACAAAACTTATAAAAAAAAATCTAGATTTCATTTAACATACAAACATAATTATGTCTATTGATTTCTTTTTAATAACATCAATAATAACATTTTTAGAAAATGATTGTGATATTATAAATCTACTATCAGTGAATAAGCAAACCTATGCATATAAAAATAGTATCAGATATAAAACCTTTCCTGTTGAATATTTAGTTAAATGGATTGAAGAAAAAGGTGATGATGGGAATGATTGCCCAATTCCATTAAAATTCAAATCTATAACATCAACTAGAGAATACACGTACAGACAAATTAGAAATCAACTAAAGAGATATAATATTCTTCATTGGAGATTTTTGTACTTTTTCATGGAACCCATTGCAGAAGATGAGATATTAAACAGACAAGTAAAATCACTAAAGATTATGAGCAGTTTTGAACTGTTGCCTGGAGCCATTCCAGATACCGTTCAGATACTGGACTTAAAATATAACTCAAAAGTTCCTATTGAGAAAGGTCTGATACCTCTGTCTGTAAAGTCTCTTTGCATTGGATTTTCTCAACAGTTTACTCAACCACCTTATCTACCTGATAATTTAGAGGAATTGAAATTCACCAATAATATCAATCATCCTATTGATGATTTACATATACCAAGTTCTGTAAAATCTCTGGATTTGGGTATAAAGTTTTTTGATGATCTTCCTATTCTACCAAAGTCTTTGGAGACTTTGAATCTAGGTCCCTATTTCAACAGACCATTAGATGTGAATGTATTTCCAAATTGTTTTAGAAAACTGGTTTTTGGTAACTATAGCAATTGCAAACTTAAAGAATTTCCTCCCTATTTGACATACTTGGATTTGGGTAAAGATTATAGATTTAGAATTGAACCTGGAGTTTTACCACGAACACTGGAGTACCTTAGATTCTCTGAAACCTATTCACAACAAATTGAAAAAGGTACTCTACCACAACAATTAAAGTACCTGATATTAGGTAGTCTAACTACTGATATTAAACCTGGACATTTACCAGAGAGTTTACTGGAACTTGATCTAGGGCCTAGAAGCAATATCGTACTAGTCCCAGGTGCACTTCCACCTAATTTAAGAAGACTTAAATTTGGTAAAAACTTTAGTTCCCCTATACGTCCAAATGTGCTTCCACAGACTTTGGAGTATATAGAGTTTGGTGAAAACTTTAATCAGGCTATACCCAATGGAATTCTGCCAACGGATAACTTATTAGACCTTAGACTAGGGTACAGATTCAATCAATATCTAGAGCCCAACTCCCTTGCACAGTGTCTAAAGACACTGATTTTAGGTGACTATTATAACTATGAATTGAGACCTGGGTCTTTACCACCTAATCTAGAGGTACTACACTTTGGATACTGTTTCAACCAACCTTTAGGACCTGATATTCTTCCAAATTCCATTAGAGAACTTAAACTTGGTTATTCATTCAACCAAGAGTATCTCTATCTACCCACATCACTCATTACACTGTCTGTATATAAAACCTATTATGATAAACACAAAGAAGAGCTTCAATCAGTAATTCAAATTCTATTCACTAAACAAAATAGGTAATGAAAAGGCGTTCATTCTTCCTTCTAAAAATAAAATTTATTTTTATTCTCATATCCATTCCATTGATTTCAAATTCCATTTCATGATCGTGATTAAATTCGATTTCTTTCCGGAATTGTAAGAAATGCATCACAAATGTGTATTGAACATTTAATAATAATTTTTTTTTTTTTTTTGGGTGGTCAAAAAGTTAAATGATTCGAGTGATGGCGAGTTGATTCCATTTCCGAGAGCAGAATGTAAAGCACTATAGATTTCTTTTTATAAAAAAAAAAAAAATTCAAACATTTCAAATCAATCATAATTAAATAACAACCCATTGTCGATATCAGTTATTTATAACTTTTTTTTTTTTTTTTTTTGATTTATATACACAAGTTTTCACTGTCCACCCAACCAACCCCCTCAAATTAATTTTTTGAAAATATATATTTTTAGTCAATAATTAATATAAATCTGGAGAAGAACAACAACGATGGATATAAATAAGGATTTTGTATTATGTCAAGCATGTAATGAGGTTTATGATGAACCATATTCATTGTCATGTGGTGACTCAGTATGTCTCAGTTGTATAAATAAAGCTAAAATAGAAGGAGTAAAAGAATTTGAATGTCCATTATGTAAGGAACAAGTTGGTGGATATAAATTACAGCTCAATATAAAGAAACTAGTAGATACCTATAAAGAAGAACAATTAAAAGACACACATAAATGTCTTACACATAAACACATTAGATTATCATTGTACTGTGAGACATGTCACCAACCTATATGTCAAGAATGTTCCAAAACCACACATGCCGAACATAAACTCATTGATATCAATCGTGATCAATTCCAGAAATGTTATAATGATCTATTGAGATCTGTAGAGGAACTAGAAGGTGCCAGAGCTATAAAATCCAATCAATTGTTCCTTTTGGAATCAGATTTCAAGTCCATTCAAGAGTCATACGACAGTCAAATTGTGGAGACTGAATTGCTATTTAAGAGTCTCAGAGAGTTTCTAGAAAACAGAGAATTTGAAGTCAAAAGACAACTCAAATCCTACTATGACACCAACTTGGAACTCTTTGAAAAGAATATGCAATTGTTGGACGAACATAAAAACAAACTATCTATGACCATTGATGACATTAACACCAATGACTATTTGAAATTGACTGCCGATGAACTGTTTAGAGAACATAAATACTTTGTAGTTTTGCAAAACTATCATGCATCTAAACTCCAAGAGATTGTAACCTCTGCTAAACTGTCTCCATTGGAAATTGTTAAATTCCGTAAGGTCGATTTGAAATATCATTCCAACACCACTATTCAAGAGAGAATGAATAGAATGATTAAGGTTTCTATGGTTAGTAACCTTACATCTCAGCCATCACAAGGTAATCTCACTATGAACACCACTCAAGCTCTATCAGCTCCGAATACTCCAACTATAGCAGCTACCAAACAACAAAAGAGAAAATCAGGTCTATTCAAATCCAACGAATCTGATTCTATCCTATCAACTAAAGACAAGAGATCTACAATGGAGCTTAAACACCAACCATCCACCATCTCTCTCCACGCCAAAGATGACTCTGACTACTCTGATGATGAACAGATTACATTAGGTTCAACTACAAGTAACGGAAGCCTCGATGACCTTGTCAATGCTGACATCTCCACTATCCAACATGGATCTTTCGCCAACCCACAAGTTCAAAAAATTACAATCAAGAATATAACATTGGTCTATAACCCATTCTCTGGTTCCAAGATTGGTGAGAAGATTATGAATCAAGCTAAAAAGTTCTTTGAAGAGCACCATGTGGCTGTTAACATTATTCCAACTGAATACAAGAACCATGCTGAGGATATCTGCAGAACTTTGGATGTTACCAATGTAGATGTTGTATGTATGATTGGTGGTGATGGTACCATTCATGAAGCCGTCAATGGTATAATGAAAAGAGATGCTGATTCCAGAAATAAATTTGTGTTGGCATGTCTACCTGCTGGTACTGGTAATAGTTTCGTTCTAGAACTCCAAGGTAAACTCAATATCAAATACATTTGCAAGAGAATTCTCATGGGTATCACAACTCCAATTGATATCGCACGTGTTACTGTTTTGACAAAAGAAAAGATCACACAAGAATGTGCCAAAAAAACTGAACAGTACAACCAAATCAATGAGAAATACGGTCAGTTAATTAACGTAGACAAGGCAATGTTGACTCAAAGTCAGAGTGCAGGTACACTCTATCTAGAGGAAGCAAAGAAAGGTGTTAGACCCGATACTCTAATGCAATTTGGTCAGACTCTAAACCCAGAGTCTTTAGAAGAAGATACCCACGTTCATCCAGAGGTAATCTACAGTTTCAATTCCTTGCATTGGGGTCTAGGAAGTCGAATTAATATCCGTGCTGAGAAACTTCGTTGGATGGGTAAAGCAGTACGTTACACAACCGCTGCATTATTAGAAATGTTCAAAGGTGAGAAAATTCTAGCAAGAATCGAGTATGAAGATGCAGATGGTGTCAATCATGCAATTGAAGATGAATTCTGTCTTGGTATTATTAATAACATTCAAGGTGCTGCTAAAGGTATGAAAATGGCACCAAAAGCTAAACTTAATGATGGTCTTATCGATTTGATTCTTATCAAATCTCAAAAGACAATTGATCTCATGAGCATCTTTGCAAAGATCTATGATGGTACTCATACTGAATTGGATTATGTAATTTATAAACAAGTTAAGAGATTCTCTATTACTCCATTCAAAAAGGACAAGGAGAGAAAGAAACTTATGAAAAAGGAAAAGAAGAGAATTTCCAAGGCATCTGGTGACGATGAAGTTCATTCTGATAAGTCTCTATCTCATTTAGAAATCTTTAAAGGTGACCAATGTGGTTCCAATACTATTCTTTCAAAATTAAAAGATGATATTGAGGAGGAAATTATTGATATCGATGGTGAATTAAAAGGTACAACTCCATTTGTTTGTGAAATGTTACCTAGATCCATTAGAGTTATTGTTTAAATTTTACCAATCAATTCGAATTGATCTCCCCCTTCCCCTTCCCATTCCCTACACAATTTTAAACTCTACAATTTAGTAATATTACAAATTCTATAATATATATATTTATAATAATAAAAATATAATATTTTTTTTTATTTGTCTGACCAAATAATATTATTTATTTAACAGTTTTTTAAAATAACCAACCTTTTTTTTATCATTATTAGTATTAATTTCAAATCTTGAATATTTGTGTATTCTATTTTTATCATATCCCTTTTCACAATTTCATTTATTATTGGCCTTCGCAAATGAAAAAAGAAGTCTTTGAGGGTATCATGGAAGATATTTTGAATTATGTCCTTATTATCTAATGTTCTAGATGTTGGAAAATATTATTATATAAATAATAATATTTTCCAATATCATTTGGGTCTAAATCTTTGTTTCCATATTATTATTTCTATGTTAATTAAAAAAATAAAAATAAAAATATGATATGTGGTAATTTTATTTTGGAAAGTATAAGGTGTTTAAAAGAAAGGAGGCATTATTCCTGGACAATGATGATGTACATCTTGGTAATATGCCTTTCCTGTTCTTTGCTGGTTTAGAGGAAATTTAAAATCTTCTTAAATTATACTATATTAACAGTTTTTTAAAATAACTAACCTTTTTTTTAATCATTATTATTAGTATTAATTTCAAATCTTGAATATTTGTGTATTCTATTTTTACCACTGATAAGTTTAAATGGGTGTGATGGGTGAAGTATTGTAGTGTTATCCAATTGAATTTCAATAAAATCTAGAGATTCAGAGTTATGAAGTGACACTAAGATTTTGGTGGGGATTAGATCGCTAATTTTAATATTGCAATATAAATATAATGTAATGTGTACCAAAGATGGTAATTGTGATAATGCAATTGACAATTGTTCACTGGGACCAGTATCCAAGGTATGATATGGAGTTTTTAAATGTATCTGTACCAATTGTTTATGTCTTTCAAAAAATGTGATAGACTCCAAATTGTCAAATTCTGAATGTACTCTGAGATATCTAAGAGAAGGAAAAGTACTGGAAAATAGAAAATTACTAATATCTTCTTTTTTAAAATATCTTATATTCAATTTAACTAAATATTGAATAATAAATTGACTAGGAATTATTAATGATTCTTTTGAATTCTGTGGGCAGGAAGGAATAGTGTAATATATTGGGTGAATTATTAAATGTTTTAGATGTGGCTTCTCGTTTAGTATCCCATAGATTGAATTCAATAAATGGAAGGAATCTATAGGAATCTCTACATGAAGCTTTTCAATTTTACCTAAATGCAACCAATTTTCAATTAGATAATTTAGCATATACCTTGGTACATACAGTGACTTTAAATTGGCAATGTGATTACCATAGAATGAAATGTTATTAAAAACAGGATAGACTATAAGTTTCTCTAAATTTGGTGCATGGTAGTCATTTAGAAAACTTTGTACTTCAGTTTCAGCTTCAAATTTCAAGTACCTTATTTTTATGGATTTTAGTGTATTCTGAAACTGTTGAAGAAAATTGATTATAAATTGTTGTGAATTATTGTAACAAATCATCACATTTATGGATTCCAATTGTGGTGGTATCCAATTTACTGAATCAGCCCACTGATTCATATGTATAACTTCACCATTCCTATAATAGGCATCAAGTTGAAGTTTTTTCAGTGATGGAAAGCACTGTAGAAATACTGGTATTTCCACTACACCTTTTTTATTTACCCATGCAAAAACTAATGTGTGTACATGTGGGAATAATATTCTATACCTAGTCAAAAGATCTTGTTTGTTTTTAAATGATAACTTAATTGATGGTAGGTTTGCAACTACTTTTGATATCTTTCTATTTAGATATTTATCTTTAAAAATTCCCGCTGCAGTATCATCTAAATTTACACATTGTATTGATAATCTTTCAAAATCATCTTTAAAATTTTTATAAACATCCGAGTTTATTAACCCTAATAAGAGTTTATATCTAATTGGTAACCATTCATTTTTTAAAAGGAAACCAATTATATGAAATATTATTATTAGTGGAAATCTTATCATTTTACAATACTATAATATGAAAAAATAGGGAATAGAAAAATGAATAAATAAAATTAATCAGTTTTTTTTTAAATTTTTACTTTTGCAGACTATATATCTATCTAAGTCAAATAATGTCAAAAGCTAAACAACAACAACAACAAGAGGAAGAAAATAGATTTTCACCATTACAATACTTGAAAGATGGTGATATCTTATTTTGTATTTTTGAAGATTATGAAGAACGTGAAGAAGCAGATCAAGCAGATAAATCCATCTATTTTTATCCTGAATTGATTGGTGATGATGCTGCCATGAACAAAGAGATTAAATCACTATTTGGTGGTGGTATTATATCAATATCAGGTCTAACTAAAGATTATTTTACATTAGAACCAATACAATTTCTTACATTGGAAAAAAAGACATTGGCCTTCAAGACTGTTGATAAATATAATCTAGTACTTTGTGCTGGAAATGAATTCCCACCATCAACTATCCTTCACCATCTCAACTACATCTATAATTCATTATGTTTTTATGTTAAAGGTTTTCAATTTATTATTGTAAGTTACTTCTACACAAAACCCCAAAACTTTTTTAACTAATTTTATTTATAAATATATATATATACATATATAGAAAGAAAAAAAGAGAATTGAAGCAGAACTTAATGAGATTATGGAGATTTTAACTATAAATTTAAATCAGAATGTAATGTCAGCATTTAATCCAATACCTTATACACCATTACCCAATAGACATCAGAGAATATTTATACAGGCTACACAATTAATTGACAGTATTATTACACCTGATCATTTAGGTGGTGCTATATTTTTTAGAAATACAGTGCTATATTCAAATTTGGATTTGAATAGTACTAAATTGCTATTTGATAGAGTTGAAACTATAAAGAGAAAGAATTCAATGTCACCCAATCATCTACCTGAGAACTCACATCAAACTGTATTTATAAAACCATCTGAATATATAAATTTATTAAATAAGCATCCAAATAATGCATTTCAAGTTCCACAACCACATCAGCAACCACAACAACAACAGCAACAACAATCTAAACATCCATTTGGATCAGATGATAAAGAGAGTGATTTGATAAGTGTTGAATTGTTAATTTTATATTTTACAGAATTGACAATAGCACTATTTACAGAGTCACATTATAGTAAACAGCAAACTATTCATTTGGAATTCAATAAGGTACTATTGAATCATAAACCAAAGATAACACAGTTAGAAAAGGATTTGGAATTAGCATTTGATATAAGAACTCTGTCAGCTAGTAACAGTAGTCCACCACAAATTGCATTTCATACCAATATTCAACCATCACAAAACTTTCATTTCCTATCCTATGACTCATTGACTAACATGTCAATGAGTAGTGGTATTACAACTGCTAATGATATGACATTTATCAATACTTGCACAGGTTTACATGATACCTTTATAGAGAATCCAGAGATTACACAAATGTTCCTCAGAAATAACAATGGTGAACTATTTTGTAAAAAACAGTTTGGTAGAGAGGTATATTATCAACCTAAAGTTCTATTTAGTAATATTAAATTTAATGAATCACCTGAATTATTGGTACAATCTCATCTCAAAGATTATAATATAAATATTTTATAAATCAAAATTAATATTATAAAATAAAAAGAGGTGTCTCTTTTCGATTAGATCAACTCAATTTTTAATTAATCATTAAAAATACGTATTCTGTGATTGTTAGTGTGTGGGTAGTGTGGGGTGGGGTGTGAAATATTAATATATTTTTCACTAACAAGTCACTCTAATCTTATTTTTTTTTTTTTTTATATTTTTTATCTCTTTTTCCCAATATATCAATTATATTAAAAATCATAGGAATAGTAATGGGAAATACAAATAGTAGAAAAAGATCGAATTCTACTTATGTTACGCCAAATATATATTCACCTACATTGAATAGGAGTAGATCAAAATCAGTATTACAAAGTAATGACCAACCACCCAGCTCTATTACTTCAAATCTTAACAATACCAATAATTTAATTGGTCAAAATGATTTAGTTGTACCCAATATCGATATAAATAATTCACCACAACTCAAACAAACTAATGAAAGGGTTTCTCTAAATGTACCTGAAAATATAGTTTCTGATATCACTATAAGTAATAATGAAATTGATTTGAGGTAATTAATCACACAACATCAGTTACATTATCATTTACTGACTTATGCTATATCTAATATAGTTTTAAAAATTTAAATAATCTATCAGACAGTCAAATGAGTATTCAAATTCAAAAACATTGTAATGAATTAGTAAAGATTGATCTAAGTCAGAATTGTTATAAATCTATACCTAGTTGGATTTACAATAACACATTTCATTCATTGGTCACATTGAATTTTTATCAAAATGAAATTGAAATACTAAATTCAAATGAATTTCAACAATTGGTTAAATTAGATAAATTAATTTTGTCACAAAACAAAATTGAATATGATCATGAATCTCCTAAGGATATATTCAGTAGTCTACATTCATTAAGATCACTCATGCTCTCTTCAAATCAATTTAAATCGATTCCATCACTTGTTAAATTAGAAAAACTTGAAAGACTAGCTCTAGACAGGAACGCAATATCCAATTATCCTTCTGATGATCAACTAGAACTATTACCAATTAATTTAAAATTTCTGTCCATTTCTTATAACCATTTGACAATGGTACCTAGTTATATTATAAATCCACATTCACAGCTAGAAACCTTAGAGATATTCAATAACAAAATTTCAGAGATTCCAAAAGAAATTGGTCAGTTGAGACATTTAAAGCATTTGAATATGTCTAGTAACTCTATAGAATCTCTACCTGAACAACTTTACCAATTGGTATTTCTAGAAACTCTAGAATTACAAATGAATAAACTCACTAAAATTCCAGAGGATCTTGGTAGTCTAGTTAATTTGCAACTATTGAATCTCAGTAATAACCAAATTCAAGAAATTCCAAAATCAATCAACTATCTATGTAACCTAACCATTCTCTATCTTGACAATAACATTATAGAAGATTTACCACTGGTACCTGATAACCAGTTAATCAGACTCTCTGAAATCTATTTAAATTCCAATAAATTCCAGTCCATGCAATCACTCTGTAATCTAGCCTCTATTGATAAGATTTCAATGGGATTTAATAAAATCCAATCTCTACCAGAAAACCTTAATCAATGTTGTAAACTATCCAAATTGGAGCTCTCAGATAATCAAATTTCACTGATTCCAAGCTCAATAGTGCAATTAAAACATCTCTATGAAATCTCATTAGCCAACAACAATATAGACAGTCTACCATCTGCAATGTATAAAATGACTTTACAAGATTTGAATTTAACCAAAAATCCAATACTAAGGAAAATTCCAAAACAACTTCAAAGAAAAGGTTTACAAGGTATAAAAGAATACTTGAAGGATTTAAATGATAAATAAATATTTTTTTTTATTTTTTTTTTGATGTCATATCCTAAAGTCGGTTAGATGACAGATATTTAAATATGAAATAAATACTGATTGTTTTTTTTTTTTAGTCCAAAAATCTAAAATGCTATTGCCAAGATATATTATAATATACATATTACGAATATTAGTAAATAGATTATCTAAACATTATTTATATAAACAATTTTCAATAATTAAATTAGTTTCTAAAGAATGGAATAATATAATATTACCAAAAATAGAAAAATATAAATTTATTATATCAAACACTCCTAAATCATCAGTATTAACTAAAATTAATAACACAGCTGGTGAATTTAAAATTAATTTAGTAGTCAACTCTAAAACTGAATTATTGATACCCTATTTATTTGAAAATCACAGCAATAATTTAGTCAATTTAAAATTAGATAAAACTGATAATCAAATATCACTATTGGGATTAGTAAACTTGAAAAAATTAAGATTTCATTTCAATAATTATTCAACCAATATACAATATATTAGTACAGTAAATAGTATTCAATCCCAAAAGTTTAAAAAGTTATCATTAAAAATTAGTCAACAATACAACGAGATTTTGGATTTTGAACAACTTCTATTCCAATCCAAAATTGAAAATTTAAAAATTCAGTTTAGTAAATGTACCAGAATTAGAAATCTACCAGTGATTTCAAAGTTTAGTCATTTGATACAGTTAAAGGTTTACCTTTTTAATGTAGAAGTTTCCAAAGATATATCACAACTGATTGACGGGTGTAGATCTTTAAAATATTTGGATTTGACATTTGTTGGTATAACACATGTTGGTGGAATATTTGAATCCATTTCAAAATCAGGGTCATTGGAAAAAGTTTGTTTGGATTCCCAATTCTCTATTGTACATTTAAATACAATTGTGCAATGTCTAAATCGATGTCTGTATTTAGTAGAGATGAAACTAAAGTATTTCATCATTACCAAACCCAATAGTAATGAAAGAGTAATGATTTCTAATAGTAAATTAGAAAAGTTGGATCTTTCAATTTCAACTGTTCAAGATAGAAGAAGGATATCTATTAATCAGTTTTGGAATACAACGAGTAATATGAAAATACTAATTGGTCATAAACTGCTGAAACCAAAGTTTTTTAATAGTCTCTCTCTGTTTACGTCATTAAGGACATTCAAATTCACATTTCCAGAGAGATTTGTTTCTGAAGATAATGGTGTCTCTAAACTGATAAAACTGAACTTGACACACCTTAAAAAGTTAAGTTTGAATATTAACTGTAGATTAATACCACAAGTTGTAGTCAATTCTATATTTAATGATATCATTGAATCACTACATTATAATACTTCATTAGACACACTTAAGGTTTATGGTAATATAGATTGTAATGATCTATCTAATCTAATTTCTAAAAACCTAAAAAGCATCAAAACTCTAATCTTTCTTGATATTTTTAATTGGAATATAAAAGAGTTGTCTATAGCCATTCAAAAGAACAACTATATTGAGAAACTGATGATATGTGAAGCATTGGATTTTAATCATGGTGTACTAATGACAATGGTAAGAGAATCAATTAGTGAATACGTAACCTGTCTTTCAGATATCATAGAAAATAATAATTCCCTTAATTACCTATCCATTGTACCACCAAGGGATTCCGAATCTCTACCACAACATATTTTAGATCATTTTAATAATGTTCTAAAAAATAACCTAACTTTTTTCAATTTTTTAAATATTCCTACTATTGATCGATCCATCTTATCAATTTTAAATAAGAATTTTGTAAAATCAAATAAATAAAATAATAAGAAAATATATTAGAAAATCAAATTGAAAAATTTTTTTTTATTTTCTATATGTCACTGCCTAAGTATATAATAATTAAAATACTTAAACTTTTATATGATTCGCTATCATCTAATCTAAGAAAGGTTATAACTTATACAATAACTTTAGTGTGCAAAGATTGGAGAGATATAATACCAAAAATTGAAAAATATTATTTTGCTTTATATTTTGAATCTAATATAACTCAGCTTTGGAATCTCAAGGATAAAAACAATTTGGAATTAGATATATCAACACGTTTCAGAAAGTTACTATTTGATAAAGAGTTTTCGGAAGCATTTGGAAAATCAATCTACTACCTTGTTGTTACTCCATCAGAAATATCTGCTCTACCCACTCTTCCAAATCTAGAAGAACTCACATTCAATCTAGATGAAGGTGATAACGATATATCAGATGTTGATAAACATTTGCCATCAAGTGTTACCTCTATTGGTATCGTCGTGACAAGTTACCCTACTCAATATAACATTTTTGACAAACAATTTACAAAAATTCATAGGACTCTAAAGATATTTAGTTTTGAATTCGATGAAAATAATGCACCATCAAATTTTAATTTTTCTCAGTTATTAAAAAGTATTGGTGAATGTGGAACCTTAGAAGAAGTCACCCTATCATTTAATAATGAAATTATCCAATTGAACGATATCATTATTTGTTTAAATAGTACAAAATCAATTAACTATATGGAATTAACTTATATATCAATACAGAAACCCAAAGAATCGGATATCATTCCAATTACCAATCAGTCTATAAGTAATTTATATATCAATAATTATAGTAGTACCCTAATAGAATCAGATTTGATGTACATTTGGATATATAAGTATTTTAAAGGACCATCCTCCATTGTATCACTCTCAATTCAATATAATAGTCCTAAAGATATTGGTTTAGACTTTCTATCAGTATTTCCTAAACTCAATTCACTAGACTATTCATTTCCTCCAAAATCTTTTGAATGGAATATGGATATAGATAATATATCAAACTTGATAAAACTGAACCACCGCTCCTTAAAAGGTCTAACTATTTCCAGTACATATGGTGATAACTATCCACAATTGTCTAAAAAAATACTAAAACTTTTACAGTCCAATAACAATATTACAGAACTCACAATGAACCCATCTGTACCATTTTCTGATATTACTGAACTAATTGAATCGCATCCCTCTATTAAAACTCTCTATTGTAGAATCAGTAATCAATTTGAAATTGATCAATTAAGACATTCAATAGAAGGAAATAGTGTTATAAATCGCCTTACTATTTTTGGATCTGGATCTGATTTAAATTTTTCAAATGTAGATTTTTATTTCAATAACCTAATTGATATGTTATATAACTCATCTATTGAACACTATCAGATACCAGCACCCAAAACCAAAATTTTCATGTCAGACCATGTCTTTGAAGATTTTCAGCGCTGTATTCGTTTTAACACCTATAAAATTCATTCACTCTATTTAACCACCCAAGATAAACGAATTGAACAATGTCTAAATAAGCATATGATACATCATTTTAAGGTACAATAGTTGTTCAAAAGAGGTAGTTATTAATTTTATTATTATTAAATAAAGTGTGTATATATCAAACCTCAATATTAAAGATGTTATTTTTATTTTTTATCTATATGAATTTAATTTAAAAAAAAGAAAGTGTTGTTATTTACTCCATATAACTGGATGTTTTTGAATGGTTTGTTTCATAAATGTCATTTGACTGTCTTCTGAAATTGGGATTGAAATCTTTTTATAACGACCATCAGATAACATCTCCCAGGCGTTGGTATCATTACAATAGACGTTAATGATAGAATAAAGTTCTTTGATATTTTCAGGATCTTCAACAGGAACCATAACTTCAACTCTTCTTTTTAGATTTCTGTGTAACCAATCTGCAGAGGCAATATAGGCTTTTGGTTGACCATTGTTATGGAAACAATAGATTCTAGAATGTTCAAGGAAACGTCCGAGAATACTAATCACGGTGATATTATCGGAGAGACCTGGTATACCAGGTAAAATTCTACAACGACCTCTCACCACCAACTTAATCTTCACACCTGCAATACTAGCTTGATAGAGTGCATTCACTAGACGTTTATCATCCAAACCATTCATAACAGCATAAATGGAAGCCTCTTTACCCTGTTTGGCAAAGTTTGCTTCATTATCAATCAATTGAATCAAAGTAGATCTCATATTCATTGGTGCAATAAGAAGTTTCTTGAAACTTGTAATTCTACTGTACCCAGTGAGATAGTTGAATAAATTACACATATCCTCACCAAGATCCTGATCACAACTAAACATACCCATATCAGCATAGATATCAGCTGTTGATGCATTATAGTTTCCAGTTGAATAATGCAGATATTCTCTTAGTCCATTTTCCTCCTCTCTTACAACCATTGCAATTTTTGAATGTGTTTTTAAACCTACTAATCCATAGGAGACATGGCATCCTGCCTGTTCTAAAAGTCTTGCAAATTTTGTATTTTGCTCTTCATCTCCACTGGCCTTTAAATCCACCAATACACTGACTTCTTTATGAGTAGCTGCCTCACAGAGAGATCTAATTAATTGAGAATTAGAATTGGTACGATAAATGGCAATCTTAATGGCAAGGACTTTAGGATCCTTAACAGCGGATTCAATAAAGAATTGTACACTGCTATTAAATGATAGGTAAGGTAGATTAACAAGTAACTCACCTTTTCTAATGACTGAAAATATATCTTCATTTTGAAATTTGGCAATGTTTACTAGACGTCTGGGAATATGTGGTGTCCATGGTTCAAATTTCAAATGTGGTAAATTGAGTTTACACAATTCAAAGAGATCAGAAAGACCCAATGGACCATTGATAATAAAGACTTCTGATGAATCTAAATGCAACTGAGCTTTTAACATGTCTAAAATCTCAGAACTCATGGATTGTGATACCTCTAATCTCACCATTGGAGCAAACTTTCTCTTATGAAGTTCTGTCTTTATAAGTTCCAAAAGATCATTAGCTTGATCTTCACCAGACAGTTTCAAATCATTGTGACGAGTGACCCTAAATAGACTCTTGGAAATGATTTTTGTATTTGGAAATAGTGTATCCAAATTTGCCAAAATGATCTCTTCCATTGTGATCATTGAGTATGGTGATCTCTGCTTAATGTGAACAAATCTTGGTATCCTCTGAGGAACTTTAATACGAACAAATCTGTTATGGTCTTCATCATGTTGTAACAACACTGCAATATTCAATGACAAATTTGAGAGATTTGGGAATGGATGACCTGCATCAACCACCAGTGGTGTCATTAATGGGAAAACATGTTGTAAAAAGAAACCACGTAATTGGAATTTTTCAGAATCCATTAGATCGTCATGTTTCAGAATAAATACATTATTGGCCGATAGCTCTGGTGACAAGTGATTTACAAAGAGGTTATAGGTTTCATTAGTTAGATTTCTAGTGGTATTCAAAACCATATTAATATATCTTTCCTCTGGTTTCAATAGTTTTCTAGTAGAGATGTAACCTAATCTCAATTTGAGTGCTCTCTTGCAAAAGTACATATCCAGATTCTGAGCAGTTATTGCCACAAATCTAATCTTTTCTAGTATTGGTAGATTTGGATTATAAGCTTCATATAGAATTCTATAGAAATATATCAATTCTGATAATTCTCTATTAAAATAAATTCTAGATCCACTTAATTGTAGAATTTTTAATTCAGTGGGTATTTCATTATTATTATTGGAAAATGATTGATTTTGATTATTTAATATATTGTTGTTATTGTTAATGTTGGCGTTTAAATTAGAGGAAGAAGTAGAAGAAGAATTATTTACATTGGATTTTGGAATTTCTTTAGAACCTATAAAGGAAGATTTTGAATTGGAAGATGATTGATCACTAGTTGCACCAGGGATAACGATATCATTAAAGAGATTATCGATATCCAGTATTGGTGATTCAGATGATGGTACTATAAAATTACCTTGGTCATCTAGAATTTTATGACAAAATGCCACGTCTGGCAATGGATTGGTAACTGGTGGAGCATTGGAATTCAATAGTGGTGTAGTGGCAGATGGCGGAATTAACTGTGGTGTCTGGCAAGCCAACAAATTACTAGCACCCAAATTTGAAAATCCTAATAAACTGTGAGACAATGGAGTTTTGTTTGGACCTTGGTTCTTTAAACTATTGGATTTTACAAATTCTGTTGGTGAAAATAGATTGTTCTCTCCTTGTGAGATAGTTAGAATATGTTTATCCATTATACCAACTGACGATTTAAGTTCATTGGCCATTTGTTGTGGTGGATTAGTTGTAGGTACTTTACCATCTTTACCTTGACTCATAGCAGATTTCTTTGACCCCTTCTTCTTTTTCTTTGACTTTTTATTCTTTTTACTCTTTTTCTCACCAGTGTTACTAGTGTCTTTTAAGTCATTTTCAAATTGAGTATTACTATCAGATTCGGTGGTATCCTCTTCATCCTCTCCAATGGACCAGGTGTCTTCCTCATCCTCATAGTCTTTAATACCAATTGCATCTGGTATTAAATTATTTTGTATTGGTAGGTGACCAAATATTTGGTTACCTCCTGATGATGACGATGTAGTTGACGTATGTTCATCATCAGATTCCTCTGTAGTACCACTTATACTGCTAGGCACATTCTTTATATTTTCATATTCTTCTTTTTTATTAAAACTATCTGCACCGTTGCTACCCTCCGGATGCTCTTCTTTCCCTTCATTTTTATTTTCTATTCATTTTTAAATAAAAATATGTTAAAACCTAAGAATAGTTTCTTTTTAATGTTCATTTTACAAAAATTAAAAAAACATAATATAAAATTCCCAAATTTTTAAAAAATTGAACATTCATATTACACTCACCTATTATTCTATCAGACATTATTGGTTTAATTAAATTAGTCATTTACTTATAACATCAAAGAATTATAATTATAAATATTAAAAAAAAAAATTAAAAAAAAATACTAGTGTTATATAGTGGGTGTTGTTGAAGGACAAATGAAATTAAAGTATTAAATATTTATAAAATAAGATTTTCAAATTTTTTGATATTATTTTTTTTTCAGAATCTAAGGAATTATAAATGGAATAGTTGATCCGATATCCTCGTTTTGCTAATTTATAAATATCACTTCTAACACCAATTAATCCCTGGGGTATAATGATATTTTCACACTCAATGAGGGATTTTAAAATCATATAGCCCTCTTTGCACCACCCCCTACCACTCTAACAAATCAGGTATAATCTTTTGTGATCAAGTACAATGAAATAATTAAAAGTACTATAAAGAGTAGTTGATGTTCAATGGTTTTTTTTTTATTCCTTATCAATTAGATTTTTTGTTAGGAATGCAATTGAAACTGAATAGATACCATTGGTTAGGAGAATTTGAATTGGTTCCATTTGTACAATGTGTTCAAGATAGCTATTCACTATTGGGTACAACATGAACCCTGCTAAAAGTATATATACGGTAGAAAGTGACAAATTGGATGAAACATTTGAATCTTTCTTTTTGGATTGTTGTTGATTGACTTTAAATACCAAATAGGTGAGAGCTACCATTGAGAGATCTTGAAGAATTTTGAAATTACTCTCAACAGAGTCCAATGTATATTGCCAACTAAACTCTTGTCCTAATGCACCCATCCACAATTGAGCTAAACGCATCATAGCTGTAGATGCAAAACTCCAACCTAAACCAACACCCAATACCTTTGCGTCTTTAGATCCATAAACAAACTTTAAAATCATATAAATACTGACTAAATCGATCAAAACTGACATTCCTTTAATTACCTCTTGGAACACATTAAATATACTAGTGTCATAAGATGTAAAAAATGTTGCCAATATAATCATTTTACATAACTGTGTAAATATATTTCCAAAAACTCCATACATTAACATGGATATAGATCTACTTTCATTTCTGTATATCATCATCAAGAGTGTATTAGTACAACCATTTCACTCTTTTAATCAATTCAAGATAGTTTACAATTTGGTTTTATATATTAAATAATAAGGTCCAAATGTTAGACCTAAACAACTGACGAAATGAACAAATGTCATTTTGTTTTGATGATCGACCAATTTTTAAAATTAAAAAAAAAATATAAAAAAAAAAAAGTTTTTATTATTTCTATACATCTAATAAAAAATGAGTGAAGTACACTTTAAGTATCTTCATTATTAAAATTAATCTAGAATCAAAAATTACAACCAAAAAAGTTAAATTTAGTAATTTTGAATTGATAATTTCATTGAATTTTTTTTTTGATTTTTTTTGGATTAAAATTTTTGATTGGTGTGATATAAAAAATTTTTTTTTTTTTTCTGATTTTTTTGAACATTCTCCTCTTTGTACATAAATAATATTTATTATCTCGACTTTTCTTAGGATTAAAGACAAAAAGTAAATACCACTTTATTTAGCTGAAAAATATTGCTTTATTACTTTAAAAGCGTGTTGGGATTGATTTATCAAAAAAAAAAAAAACAAAAGAAAGATAACACCACACACCAAAATATTGGGTTATCGATACAAACCTATTATTTTTTTTTTACTTCTTACTTTTTATTTTTATTTATTGTAGAAGAAAGTATAAAACTTATATACTAATTTCACCTAAACTATTATAAAACTTAGATCTTTAATTTTTTTTATCTTTTTTCTCTTTCTATCAATTTAAGATACAATCTCCTCTTTTTTTTTGCATAGGCATCAATAACAAACACATAAACCAAATCAAACAGAACAGTATTATAGAATGTCAGTTTCAAACGAATATAAATTAGTAGTCATGGGCGGCGGTGGTGTAGGGTAAGTTGTTACACTTTATTTTTTAGGAATTAGAAAAGAGGAGAGATTAACATTTATGATAATAATAGTAAATCAGCCTTAACAATTCAATTCATTCAAAACCATTTCATAGAAGAATATGATCCAACTATTGAAGACAGTTACAGACGTCAATGTCAAGTAGATGAGGATACTTGTCTATTGGATATTTTAGATACAGCTGGTCAAGATGATTATTCTGCAATGAGTATGTTTTAGTTTTGAGAGAAGACAGAGGAGAGAGAATAAAAGTATATTAATATAGTTTATTTGTATGATATTATAGGGGATCAATATATGAGAACTGGACAAGGTTTCTTATGTGTTTATGATGTTACATCAAGAACATCATTTGAAGAGATTAATGTAGTCAGAGATCAAATCATTAGAGTTAAAGATAATGAAAAAGTACCAATTGTGTTGGTTGGTAACAAATGTGATTTAGAAACTCTAAGAGAAGTCACAACAGGAGAAGGTGAAGAGCTATCAAAATCCTTTGGTTGCCCATTTTTAGAGACCTCTGCAAAGAAAAGATTAAACGTAGATGAATGTTTCTTTGAGGTTGTTAGAGAAATTAAAAAGTCCCTAAAAGAACCTGGTCGTAATAAGAAGGATAAAAAAGGTGTTCAAGGTTATCTTAAAAAGTTCAAAGGTGACTGTTTGATTCTCTAAAAACAACAGTATACTTTACGGAATTTTAAAATCAAACTAATAACGATAACAAACAACACACTTTTGACATAATTAGTAAACTATATCAGTAATAATGTAATCCTTTTTATAAAACAACAACAACAAAATAACAACCCTCCTGTAAATTTACACAAATTGAACCTCTTTTCTTTTTATATCTAATACTATTAGTTTTTAAATCCTGCACCAATAGATAGAATAAAGAACATCTAATAAGAGTTTCTTACATTATCCAATTTCTTTTCCTTTTTTTTTCCAAAAATTGAATTATGATAATCAGACTATTGGGTCTATTATACCTAAAACTATTGTCTTGCAATGATATCATATATACAACTAATCAATATTCAGAGAATAGGATTTTGTTAATTTTTGTTATTGGCAATGCAAATTATCATTATAAACTATTTCTTTAATATTAATACTAGAAGATCACTTGTTGATATTTTTAAATCAGTAAATATTGAACAAATTTATTCAAATGTGCACAAGTTCAAAAAAAGTGATGATAAACAACTCATTGTTTTGATTCTATTGGTTAGAATATATTTGACAGATACCAGGTGAAATATTTAACTGAAATTGAGATTTTCAAATCTGTTCTTGGATATTTTTTAATTAATTTAAAGTTTCACGTCCAACATTACACGATTTGCACCAAATATGTGGTGTCGGTTGACACATATCTCTTTATTTTATTTTTTTTTTATTTTTTTTTTAATTTT
The DNA here is from genome assembly GCA_001606155.1 of Tieghemostelium lacteum. Lineage (NCBI taxonomy): Eukaryota > Evosea > Eumycetozoa > Dictyosteliales > Raperosteliaceae > Tieghemostelium > Tieghemostelium lacteum. The sequence goes on along the minus strand of LODT01000015.1, from coordinate 22,954 downwards.
TTAATATTTAAAAGAGATCTGTTATTTGAATTAACGCATTTAATTCGTTTCAAGTTTCATATAAAAAATTCTAACTAATCTGTGGAATCTATAAAAGAAAAATTAAAATAAATTTGTTGTTCTGTTGTTTATATATGCTTTAAATACCTCCATAAATCACCCCCTTTTAAACAGTTTACGAAAACATGAAGAATAATTACACATTTACTCTATTTTTAATATTCAATCTACTAATAGGCCTTTTGTTTGCATGTGAATTTTATCCTTTGAATACAGCCGTAGGTAAATGCGGATCTACTCAGAATTCATTTTTCCAACCCGTCACAAGTTGCGGATCGACTGCAATTGACGCAAAAGATTTAAATACTACCGAATTAGAAATGCACGAAGCTCGTATGAATATTGTACTTGATCAAGCACAACAAGCAAACAGAAAATTTGTAGCTCACATTTACGATAATAATGGTACTTTATTATGTACTGGAGTAAACCTTGGTGTTCCAAACATGTTGGCTCACGGTGAAATTGTAGCTATTAATAATTGTACAACTCTTCATGGTCTTAAAACTTTTGAAAATCACACCTTATATACTACTGGTGAACCTTGTGCGTAAGTATTTTCAGAAGAAGTTTTAAAAATTAATTCCTATATTTAGAAATTATATATTAATATTTAATGATAAAACAAAAAGAATGTGTGCAGCCGGTTTAATGTGGAGTAAATTTAGTACTGTAGTTTGGGGATCCTATAATCATGATATTCATTGTAAAATCTGTATGTCTAATATCCCAATGGAATCAACATGGGTTTTTGATACCTATAAAGGTTTAACAGATACACCAATTAGAGTTATTGGTGGTGTAGCACAAGAAAGAGCTGATGCTTTCTTTGGATCCTATTGTGATAGACCAACAAGTATTTTCTACATTGCTCCACAATGTAATTGTGTAAATAAGACTTTAGTAACTCCAGTTCCAACACCAACCCCTACTCCTACTCCAACTAATCCAAACTCTGGTACCACAAATTTTGATTACAAATCCATTTTATTGACCATTTCAATCATAATTTCACTTATCATCATGTATTAAGTATATAAAACACCATTGTACAAATAAAATTTTATAAATATTATATCATATTCTCAAAACAAAACAAGATAAAAGATAAATTTTGAAGTTACTCTAATCGATTTTTGTTTACAAGGAAAAAAAAATAAATAATAAAGTGGGAGGGACTTATTTATTTCTTTTGTTGAGGGGTAGTGATGATTTCTTTTGATTGGAAAAAAGTAGAGATGAGAGCGGAGGGGGAGGTAATTTCTATCTACTTTTTTTTTAGAATATAATAACATCATCTTGATTAATTAACTGACTGGGAGATTTTAATTGGTAGATTTGTTGTTTTAATTGTTCAATGATTGATTGTTGATGTTTAATGATATATTCCATTTCAGAGACTGATAACATTTGACCAAAGATTTCAGATTTTAGGATATCAGCAGCAGAAGGTCTCTCATCTGGGTTTGGTCTCATCATGGATAAAACCAAATCGGCAACCTTTGGATGTTTTTGTAGGAATGATTTTGGAAGAATTCTATTTCTGAGATCGGACAATACACGAGCTTTCTCCATTCTGGTTGAGAATGGATAGTAGAGCTCAAATAAAATTATACCTAAACTGTAGATATCAGTTTTTTCATTGTAAAGACCCTTTTTCTGTTCTGGACTGCTATAGGTCATTGTACCAACTGCAGAGGTATGTTTAAAATGTTCCATTGAACGATTTAAAGATGTACCTGTTGCTGAAGTGGCCATAGCAGAAGCAGAAGAATTACTACTTGATAAAATACTTGCTGTTGAAGATGAAGAAGATGATGTAGTCAGTGATGGAATAGGTGGTATCAATCCATTAAGACTGGAACTGACACTAAATGATGTTGAAGTTGGTTGTTGTTGTTGTTGTTGTAATATTACATTATTCTGACTATTATTTTCCATAGGTGAGATGGTTGGTAAAAACATTTGACTATTTACTGGAGTTAGACTTGGTGTTGAATTTGGAGTTTGGGTTGGTGTTGGTGAAGTTGAAGAGACATTATGTTGAACTGCTAATCCAAAGTCACCCAGAGAGACTAAAAGATCACCAAATTCATCAGATTCTTCAGAGAGGTTAGAGTATCCAGGAGAACCTGCAAAATCCTCAGCTTTGACCAAGAATATATTACCAGGTTTCAAATCACGATGAATGATACCTTTACTGTGAATATATCTAAGTCCTATACAAATTTGTTTAAAAATATTTAAATTATCTTCCTCTTTGATTTGGTCACCTGGTCGATTTTCGAGCCATTGTCCCAAGGTTTGACTGTACAATTGCATAACTATGTATAATGTAGTTAGACGATATAAACTCTTGGGTGGTGAAGTACTGCTTCCACCAACATTGGGAATTGATTTTTGAGAGCTTTGTGATTGTTTCAATGATTGTGTGGTGGTAGCTGATGATGTTGATGTTTTAATGGCTCTATTTGGCATGGATATAGGTGGTGTTGTACTGGAGGTTATTAACTTTTTTAAAGAATCTAATTCCTCCTCTTCTTCCTCTTCCTCTTCTTCATCATCCTCTTTATCGGATTCAGAGTCATCCTCATCATCCTCTTCTTCTTCTTCTTCTTCCTCTTCAGATTCATAGGAACTTTCTTCCTCTGATCCAGAACCTTCAGAGTCATCCTCTTCTTCATCCTCTTCTTCATCATCTGAAAACATTGAATTATTGGAATTCTCTGCTGAACTATCCAAAGAAAATGAACTGCTACTAGTTCTCTTTTTTGGAGTCTTAAAGAACCCGAATCCAGTATTACCAGACTCATCATCAGAGTCATCCAAAACCTGATTGGAAAACATGGATTCTCTAAGAGAGGCCTGTTTACCAAATTGTCTAAACTCTTCTTCAAACTCTGGTGGAAATTGTAGACGATTTAGAGAGTGGTCATAACCATCATCATCTTCGTCCTCATCCTCAGCTGAAGAGGATTTACACAACTTTGAGTTCTTTTTGAGAGCATTGGTGCTAGTCTTTAATGGTGATCTTAGTTTTCTTTCGATTTGATCAATTTGGAATGGTGGTGAATCATAGTCATTGGTAGTACCCCAATTACCATCAAACATCTGTGATCCAGTTTTGTTTGTGGTATCTTGTCCACCTGTATTCAAATAACCATTACCATCCCTAGATATACTATATGGTACATTATCTGTCTCTAACCATGCAGAGTGATATCTAACTATATTTCTATGATTTAATGAGGCTAGTGTCTTTACCTCACGTAACACCTTATCCAAAAATACTTGTGTAGTATTCTTAAATGGTATTTTCTTTAGGGCATAGTATAATCCATCTAATTTATTTTGAACCTTATAAACTGATCCATATCCACCTTTACCAACTTTTTCTACTTCACAAAAATCTTCTTCATATCTTGATATCTTTATCCTAAATTTTAATAATATATTAATATATATTCTTTTCATAGTATATTAAAAATACCTACGAAGAATTTGGAGGTGGTGTTAATTTTGGTGTATTATTATCAACTTCTTGATTTACTATAGGTGATGTAATATTATTATTGTTAATCTGTACATTTGATAATGAATTTCTTCTATAAATCATTGGATTTCAAAAAAAAAGCTTTTGTATTGTAAAAATTATAAAGATAATTAAAAAAGTGTTGTATGAAATGAATTGGTATAAAATAAACAATTGTTTTGTTGTTGAGTGAAAAAAACTTTTGTAATTGTTGATTGTGATATATATAAATAACTAATGACCTATAGGATAGAATAAATTAATCACTAAACATAAATTATGAGAAAAAAAATGTTAATATCTTTGGATTTTTCATTAATTTGGGAGGTAAATAAGAATGTATAAAAAAAATTTCTTTCTATTATTCCTTTCTATTCTGTTTTTTTTTTTTTCTGTGCTCACAGTAGGGGGTGGTGTCAATGATTAAACATTTATACTCCTCAGTTCCCATTGTGTGAGTGTAGTGATTTTTATTGATTGAGAGTTTGGTGTGTAATTTACCTTTTTTTTTTTATATAATAAAAATGTTATTTTTTGATAACTATTGATTTTAGATGGTTTTGTGTACAGGTATAACAATGCTAATGTATAAAGTAAAGAGAAAAAAAAAATATCAATACATGTAAAGAAGAAATTAAAACAAATATTAAAAAAACAGATATTCTTTGCGAAACAGTTTGTTTGGGAAAATTTTGACGAGTTTTTTTTTTTTTTTTCAAATTTAATTTATTTGGATACTCTGGGAAATTTGAAATTGAATTGAAGGAAGAATTAATTGAAAATGCTATTTGACACACAAAAGACAACAGAGAACACAATGACAATATTGGTGATTAGTTTTTTTTTTTTATTAAATTTTACAAAAATAAGTTAAAGATACGATACAAAGTCTAAAAAGGTACAAAGATGGAATAACGAGGTGTGTTGTGGGGAAAAGGGGAGGTTTCTCTGAATAGAGATTGCTATATTAAATCAAAGTATTATTTTGGATTTTATAGAGCAATTATATATAATAATTATACATCCATCTAAAATGTGAGAAGTTATAAAAAATTATTTAAAAGAAGGAAGTACAATTTTCAAGAAAAATGGATTTTGATTATTATTTTAAAAATAATAAAAAAACAAATATTATTATTATGAATTGTTATCTGTGGTCTTGTAGAAAAAAAAAACACAAAATAATATCTTGAAAAAAAAATTGTTATTGGTATTTTTGTTGTTCTACTATTGTTATTTTTGCTAGTTGTGTGATTGCTGGAGTGAGATAGGTCTCCATTTTGATAAACTTTCTTTTCCACTCCTTGTTTTTTTTTATTGAAATTAAAACTATGTGAATAAAAGTGAAGTGACACACATGAATTTTAATACACACACAGTTTTAACACAAATTGAAAATAAATAAATCCTCTTTTTTTCAAAGGTTTTAATTTCATAAGAGGAGAGAGGGGTATAGGTGTTAAATGATAAAATCAATATCCCCAAAGTTATAATAAAATTTAATGAGATTTCCATTTTATTAAAAATTTTAAAGATAAATAATGTGGGCAGGGGGAAAGTGTGTGTATTTTATTCCATTGTTTTCAAGTCTATATTGACAATAACAATAACAATATCCTCTATTCTCCACCTCTTTTCAAATATTTGTAAAAAAAAAATATAATTATTTATCACCTATGAATAATGATTTTATACTTATAATTTTATACAAATTTTATTATTAAATATAATAATTACCTTGTTTTTTATAAATATTTTATTTTAATTTAAATTAATATTATTATATTTTAGTAATAATATTACTTTAGATTAATAATTGTAATTTAATATAATTTCACGAGTCTTTTATTAAAAAAAAAAAAAAAAAATAAGAAACATATCTGATCACATCTCATCTCAACAAAATACCATTAGTGTAAATATCAAATTTAACATGGGGGTTGAATATTGAGGCACTTTGGAAAGTTTTAAAAAAAAATAAATTAATTTTTATTTCAAAAAAAGTTGAGTAAAACATAATAGTCTTTTAAGGAAGGTCCCCTAGCAAAGGTATGAAAATGAAAAGTTTTAAATTTAATATATATGTACACATGGTGAGTGAATTTAAGTGACCTGACAAACTGACAATATGATATAATTCACATATCATCTCGATTGGGGATTTTTTAAAATAATAATGTCGAGAGTGGACAATTATATTAATAAAGGGATAAAATACCATTCATGATAAAAAAGATTGATGAATAACCGAGATTCACACATTTTGAGATAAAGGATTTATTATTTTTTTTTTTTTTTCAAATAATTTTTGTAAAGCAAACATCTTAACCCCACTTATTTCAGTAAAAATGATATTTAGAAATCGATTCATTGGATCTGTAATAAGAAACTATGATATTTCACTTAAATATCAATATTTTGGGAATTTAAAATTCAATATTATCAAAAGTACCAGTAGATACCACAATGGTAATACAGTATCAAGATATTTACAAACAAATTATCATAAATCAATATTAAATGACTTTAATAAGTCACTTAGATGTTATAGTAGTAGTAGTAATAACAGTAGTAATAGTATAAAGATACCAGATCATATTAAATTAATTACTGATTCAGTGGTGGAAAAGGAACAAGGACCTTTATCAGAATACCAAAGACTACTGAGTGAAGGTAAAATCAAGAGAGATGACTATCAGATGTTGACTGTAAAGTTACTTCAAAATCTTTATAATCAATTAAACGAACATAGATATTTTGATAAAGATCATCAACAAGAGATACAATTACAACAAGATACTTCAATATTTTCAAAATGGTTTGGAGGACAAGAAAAAAGCAATCAAAATGCAACTTCAATCAATAGCAGTAGTAATATTAAAGGAGTTTATTTATACGGAGATGTGGGGTGTGGTAAAAGTTTTTTAATGGACTTATTTTACCACTCTGTAAATATTAAAAAGAAAAAGAGAATACATTTTCATCATTTTATGTTAGATGTTCACAGACGTTTACATTTGTGGAGACAGACAAAGAAGTCACATGAAGATGATCCTATTATACCGTTGGCTCGTGCATTGGTTAATGAGGCTTGGTTATTGTGTTTTGATGAATTTCAAGTTACCGATGTCTCCGATGCAATGATACTTAAGAGACTGTTTTCACAAATGTTTAGTCTGGGCGCTGTGTTGGTTACTACATCTAATCGTCCACCACAAGACCTCTATATGAACGGACTGAACCGACAGCTGTTTTTACCTTTTATAAGTTACCTTGAGTCCACTTGTATAGTCCATAATCTGAATTCGGGTTTGGATTATAGATTAGCTGGAATTCGTACTAAACGAGTATATTTCCCAGAGTGTACATCAGAGACTAGTAAACAACTCATGGAGATGTTTAAACAGTTGTCTCATGGTGAACCTATTGAAGAGAAACATATTACACTCGATACAGGTCGTAAACTGATTGTACATAGATCTGCTAGACAATGCGGTTTATTTACATTTGATGAACTCTGTGACAAACCTTTAGGTGCTGACGACTATATAGGTCTTGCAAAACATTTCCACACCATTTTCATTGAAAATATTCCAAAAATGAACGAATCCTCAAAGAATCAAGCAAGAAGATTTATCACACTAATTGATGTTTTATATGAACATAAAGTTAAATTGATATGTACTGCAGAGGCACAACCATCTCAGCTATTTATGGCTGACCAATCTTCATCCTCTCCAACAGAGTCAGCAGAGATTAGACAGTTGATGGATGACTTAACTCTAACCCCTGAACAATTATCAAGATTCAATGGCGAAGAGGAAAGATTTATGTTTAGTAGAGCTGTTAGTAGATTAGTAGAAATGCAATCGGATAAATATTTAACTTCTCATCATACTATATAATCATCGTACTATATAATTATTGAAAATGTTTGATTAAAAAAGTAATCGATTGTATATCTTTTTCAAGTTCAAAAAAAAAATATCTGCCAAAACACCCAAATATTTCAATTTATTAAAAAAATTTTTTTTTTTTTTTATTTATTCAATTTTCTATTTTTCACATATTTACGGTAATTGAAAAGATAAGTAAGGCCTTTAAGTACTTTCTTTTCAATTCAATACAAAAGACACAATAGATAGAATTTGGAATTATTTAACTTCTTCTGAATCAAATTCTGAAGGATCGAATCAAAATATAAATAACCAGAATAATTCAAAAAAGAGAAGAGATAAAGGTATTTATCATTGTTGTTGAGAGATTTACCAATGGTATAGATTTTAATAATAAACCTCAATTTTAATATTATTTTTTAAAAGGAGAAATGCATAACCAAAATCAAGCAAAACTATCTAAATTGTTAGACGGTGACGATGATATTGAAATTGATGAAGAAAATGAAGATTTAACACCACATGTTAAATTTGAACCAGTTATCGATATCACACCAGAGGGAATGTGTGTTGAATGCACAGATCAACCAGCTATGGTTCGTTGTTTAATTTGTAAAGATGAATTTTGTGAAGTTTGTTCAATTGTAAGTATTCAATCATTAGATTCTAAAAGAAAATTATAAGATCATTAACAAATATATTCTATATATCTTTATTTTTTTATTACAAATAACTTATGTTCACAATTAATTGTATAAAATTTTTCTATTTTTTTTCTTATAAATATCATGATTTATTATAATTTTATAGGCAGTACACAGAAGAGGTAATCGTAAAACTCATACATTCTTAAGTTTAAATAATTCAAATGGACAAGAATTGACATTTAGTCAATTGAATTCTCTGAGACATGCACCACAACAACAACAACAACAAGGTCAAAGTAATTTACCTACTAATATAGGCATTGATAGTACAAGTAACAATAGTAATAATAGTAATAGTAATAATCTCAGTAGTACGTATAATCGATATAATCTCACCAATCCACTGATAAGTTTGTCGAATACTAATTTACATCATCTCCCTTCTTTGGCCTCTCACACCTTAAAAAAAAATATAGATCTAGAAGGTGATGATGATGAAATGGATGGTAGTAATAGTAATAATAGTAATAATAATAATAATAATAATAATTTTAGTTTACACACTAAAAACTATTTTGGTCATGGTATGAATCAAAGTGAACGTACAGTTTTGGGAAAAGATTGGTTTACAGAGAGATCAAAATATATTCCACTTCGTCTATCAATACGTGAAAGATCTGAATTACGTCTATTAGAGGCTGCTCTTCATGTCTCTGAATACACTGACAAGATTGATATTATTCATATTGGTGGTGGTAAATCAAAAAGAATCAATGAACAACTTAGACAAATTTGTGCAATTCTTTCTGGTTTATTAGTTGCTAGGTATGTTAAATTAATCCATTTTGTTATATACACATTATTAATAGCTCTTGTTTTTTTAGCGATTTTAAAAAAGGTCAAAAATTACTTGAAAATAAGGAGTTCTTTGAAAATGAAGAATTCTTTCAAAATGTATTTGAAATTGGTAGAAGACATAAGATTATGAATCCTGCCAAAATGAGAACGGAGTATGGTAAAATGATTCATTTACTTCAAGATGCCTCTTCAGAGGATAACAAGAGAAATCTTGGTGGATTGAATATGATTAAACCATTAAAGACAGTCTATGAATTATTAAAGGAAAAAGGTGGTGAATCTCTATTGGAAGATGAATTATTAGAGATTGCAACTAGAGAAATCTTAGCAGATGGTAAACAAAGATATGAAGTCCAAAGAGAAATCAAGGAAAAAGAATTTGCCATTAAGAAACTTACAAAAAAATATGCAACCTCTCAATTGAGACCAGAGGATATTGAAGTTTGTATCTATTCCATTTGTGATAATCACACATATCTCCGTGAGAACAGAGATCCAGTAAAGAAAATGAAGGCATATCTCAAGAAATACTTTAAACCAGGTGCTCATGAGTTAGAATACTCATTGGGTATTCAAGCTGGTGTTGGCGGAGCTCGTTTGACACATTCTCACAAGAAACAGTACAATTATGTCTATCAGTCTTTGACTTTATGGCAATTGGTTCTCCATGATATGTTTAGACTCTGGTATAATGCTGAAATTGATTTGCTCGATGGTAATGGTTACCAATTGTCTAATACCGGACAAGGTTTGAATAGAATTCAATCAGCTCCAAGAGTATCTAGAATTATGAATGCCATTTTGAGACGTTGTCAACAGAAGGTTGGTGAGGATTGGGTTGGTAGTTCAGTTATTCATTTGGGTGATCACAATGTACCCAATGCTTTGACATTTATTGATAAATATACTCAAATCTCTAGAATTCTCAATCCAATTGTAATCACATTGGGATATATTCCAAAGATTAAAGATCCAGGTATCATTAACTATATTAATGAGACATTTGGTAGCAGAGAAGGTTTAGTAAAAACAATCCTTTGTGACTTTTTTAAATTTGCTTTTGATGGTTCTGGTGCTGATAATTTCTTTGATGCTGGTTCTTGTATCGATGGTAGATTGACTTCTGCTTGGAATTGGTGCTCAAAGATTGAAAAGAAAAACTATTATTCTGTCTTTTTACTATCTAGTTTCAGTTCATTTGATGGTCAATGGTAATCTGTGAAATTACTTTAAAAAAATAAATATCCTATTTTTGTGATTAAATACCAAATTGTTAATATTCCATCTTTATTTGATTTTGAAGATTATAATTTTTTTTTTTTTTTTTTTTAGTTTTTTGTTTATTATTACCCAAAATGTCATACTGGAGAAATTTGACCACCAAAATTTATAACAGTTTGAGATCAACTGGATCATCTGTTAGTTTAAACCAAATTCCATCAAATAAATATAATGTTAGAGTAAGTAAAGTGAATTATTAAGTAGCAAGTCATATGTTAATATTTAAAATGAAAACAATAGCCAGTCAAAACTGCAGAGGAATTGATTAATGAGGTTAAACCAGTAGAAGTAACTAGTAATACTGTTGGATGTGATGGTGGTAATGGTCCACTTGGACATCCTATGGTTTATATAAATTTAGATTCACATGAACCTCAACCATGTGGTTATTGCGGAATTAGATTTGTTCAAAAGAAAGGACATCATCATCATTAAATAGTTAATCAATAGATATCTAAAATAATAATAATAATAATAATAATAATAATAATAATAATAATAATAATAATAATATTTAAAAATATTACTGTAAATCACATTTAAACCTTCAGTTTCTTTAGCAATAAGATTGATAAGATTTTTTTAAAAAAAGGTATTTGAAAAAGCCGATCATCAAATAAAAATAAAAAGATCATAGAGATATATAATATAAATATATATTAAAGTAACTTCAAACAAATAGAGATAGAGATACTATTTTTAGGTGAAGATATTATGTATTTTTATTTTTGGGGTGCGGTTATTTTGAGAAATTATTGTTATTTAGTTGGTTGCAGCAACAGTTGGTTGATTGGTTTGATTGGTTTGATTGTTTTGATTGCTTTGGTTGCTTTGGTTGCTTTGATTGGTTTGGTTGTTTTGATTGCTTTGACGATTTTGACGATTCTTATTTTGACGATTATTTTGATCAAGTTTTCTAGATTGTTGAGATTTTGAATCATTGATACCAACTACAATTTCAATACCTAAATTAAAGAGAGGTTTGGTCTTATTGATAACTTGACGATAGGAATTATTGTGTTGTGAAAACATTTTAATTTGATTGTTGGCAGAATCAATTTTGGCATTGAATCTTGCTTGTCTGATGGCTTCGACAATCCATCTTTCACATTTTTCAGGGTTTTCAGAGATACCAAGATTCTTGCTCAGCATATCTATATCGATATTTTCATGAATGTTACAATAGGTCTCAAAGATACATACACGAGCATTTTCCATGAAATCTTCGAGTCCTGAAGCCAAAAAGTAATCGTTTGCCAAAACCTTCTCAGCTTGAGACAATTGGTTTTGAGCTTCTTCAAAATTGAATTTAACATAGAGATTATGGATAAAGAGAGTTACTGGATCACGATAGGTGTAGGCTTCTTGTTCAATGATTCTTACCAAAGTGTTTAGATTTCTTTGGAAAAGCATAGATTGTTGTCTTCTTTTGTTGTTGATGATTGCAACGGCTAGGTAACGGAGAATGTGTGGGCAAGCAGTTTGAATTGCAATCAAATATTTTTCGTCGAGGAACAACTCAAAGAGTAGTGATTTGTTTTCTTGATAGTTGAAATAGATAAATAGTGATCTGTGAACTAACCAAGCTCTTTGGTAGAGTTGGTCTACTGGAGTACCGTGAACATCAATTTGTTGTTTCAGAGATGCAATTCCACCAACTGCACCAACCCAATTACCACTGAGAATATCAGATTCTAACATACCCCATAATGCAGAGAGATGTTTATCACTACCTGGATTCAATAGTACAAATACCTCCAAAAGATCTTTAGCTTGTTTATACTTTCCTTGTTCAAATGTTAATTTTGCCAATTTATACAATGATTGTAATAAATTTGCTGTAACTTTATCATAGAGTACTGAAATGTTTGTACTCATTGAAATAACTGTTGATGGTGTAGTTGCTAATGTTGCACTTGCTGTTGTAGAGGTAACTTGTGATGTAGTTACTTCCTCTCCACCAACTGCTGATTCGGTCTTATGTGCTTGTTCTGGTTGTTTTTTTGATTCTATATATTGTAAAATAACCTCACATTCTTTAGTTAAATCTGTAATTTCTTGTGTGGTTTTAACTTTTCTCTGATTAATCTCAGTAGTATCTCTACCAATACTTTCAAAGAATTGAATAGCATCTTCAAATCTACCTGTTTGTTCTATTATATCAACTTTGGCTTTATTTACTTGATCTTCTGGATATATTGATCTCTAAATAATTTTAAATTTTATATAAATATTATATCATTAATAGTTTCAAACTCAATTGACACATACTGATTTTAGAAAATCAATTAATGGAAGCATCATGTGTGCATCTAAAAAGGTGCATAGTTGTTTAGTCAGATCATATTCCATTTTGTTCTTCCTTAAAGTCGAATATTGAAAATCAAAAGAAAAAAAAGTGAAAAAAAAAGAAAAATATATCGTTAAAATTTTTTCTCTGTATCACGCTTTTACAGATACAAATCCATCATACAACAACACCAATAACTTTTTTTTTTTTTTTATTTTTGTATAGTATTCAAACAACAGTATTTATTTAATTTTTAGTTGAAACAATAACCAACAGCTGTATATATATATATATTTATAAAAGAATGAGATTTTTAATTAAAAGAAAAAATAGAAATAATAATAATAATGTACAAATACCAACAAACAATAATAGAACACTAGAACATATTATAAATGAAATAAACCAGGAGGATGAAGATGACATTGCATGTGAACAGAGAGATAGTGATAATGAATTAGTTACAGTTGAAGAATTTATAACTAGTTTACAAATGTATGATAATGAATTTGAAGAACAACAATGTACAACCTCTGGAACCACAAAACCAAAAGAAACTCGATTAATGACTGTAGAGGAATTTATCCTATCTTGTAAAGGTCCTGATGATATAGAAGAAGAGGAACAAGAGGAAGAACTTTTAACTGTAGAAGAATTTATTTTAACATCTGAGAAAAGAGATAATTCAAATGATATGTTAACAATTGAAGAATTTATTTCTCAGTCAAATAATGGAAGGTAAGATCTAAGTTCCCATCATCATTATCCATCTCAAAATCTTTATATCGATCAATAATCTAACTTTTTTTTTTTAACAGAATATACCATAAATCAAATTTGATTTATTAAAAACAGTAATATAATAATATATCTATAGATTTTTAGATTTTTCAATGTATATAGGTTAATTTTGTACAATAAAAAAAGTAATTTAAATTAAAAATTATTTGAAAATGAGAGAACTTTTTCTTATAATGTAAAATTTTCAATTTAATTTAAAATTTTTTTTTTTTTAGAATATATATTTACACCCCACACTTTCATTGTTATTCAATTCTTGATTTGTTTATTTTAAAATCCAAATTAGATATTCTCTCTGTGAAAATATTTTAAATTAAAAAGTTTATATAATTTTAAAAAAATTTTTATTTGTAATATATAAAAACAATGTCAACTTTAATAGATTTAGACTTTGAAGATAATAGTAATAAAACAACTTCAAATGTAGATGCATTACCATTAGGTTCAGAATCATTAATATCATATAATTCTCCAAAATCTAAAAAATCAAATAACATAGTGAATAATAAAAATAAAAATAATAATATAACAGAAAAAGATGTATTTGACGATCTTGGAATAAGTAAAGAATCTCATGTAGCATCAAATCAAAGCGAAATTACAAATTCGATGGATTTAATTGATTTCTCTTCACCACCAACAAAATTGCCAAATAAATGAAAATATCATTCATTTACAAATTACAATCTGTACATGGGAAACTAAATACAACACTAATTTTAAACTATATCTGCAAAGTTTTTTTAAGGAAATTTTAAAATTAAAAATTCTTTTTTTATAAAATATGATCTTCTTATTAGAAACCAGGATTTTTAGTTACTAAAAAAGTAAATTTTTAATTTGATTTGAATTTAAATTTTAGTATTAATAAGCTCAAAATTTTTTATTCTTCATTTATTTTATTAAATTCAATAATTAGAAATATAATAACAAAGTATGTTTGTATTTTTTATTAAATATTTAAATTATTATATATTAACTATGTTTTTTTAGAATTGAATTAGAAAAATTAAAATAAAATGGGTAAAGGTGATGATACAAAATTAGATTACAAAAGTACATCTAGAGATTTAAAGAATGATTTGGATGAAGCTAGAGAACATTTGAAAGCTGATATTGATAGCGGATATAAATCAATTACTCACGAAAATGAATTATTGGGTAAAGATGCCAAAAACCATTTGAAGAAAGGTCAACATGAAGCCAAGAAACATTATGAATATGTTAAAAAGGATCTTGGAGATGCTACAGAAAAGGTTAAAAATGATTTACTTCATCAACCAAACATGTACTACAATGAAATGGACCAGACTAAAGATGAATTAAAAAAGACTGGAAAAGAAAAGTTACATGATCTCCAAGAAACCGTTGATAAAAAGTTACCAGTGGAAGGTGAGGATATTGGTATGAAAAAATCCAGAGGTGAAAGAGCATTTGATGAAAGTTTGGAAGATGCTAAAAAGGAAGCTGGTAAACAATGGGATGAAACCAAGAAAGAAGCTGGTAAACAATGGGATAAGACAAAGAAATCTGCTGAGAAATTAACCCATGATGCTGAACATAAGCTAGATGAAACCAAGAAGGAAGCTGGTAAACAATGGGATGATACCAAAAAGGAAGCTGGTAAACAATGGGATAAGACCAAGAAGGCTACTAAAGAGACTTTGGATGATGCTAAGGAAAAGGCTGATGATATGGGTAAAGATCTATCTCATAAATGGGAAGATACCAAAGAAACCGCATCAAAGGCATGGGAAGATACCAAAGACACTGCATCCAAGAAATGGGAAGAAACCAAGAAGGCTAGTAATGTTGGTGATAATCTTGCACACAAATGGGAAGATACCAAGACTACAGCTGTTGATATGAAAGATAATCTAATGAAACAAGCTTCAGATACCACTAATAATCTTGAAAAGAAAGCTTCCAAATCTTTTGAAAACATGAAAGACTCAATGAACAAGAACAAAGAATTTGTGGAGAAAAAAACTGTTGAAGCCAAAAAGGAAGTTGAAGAACAAACCACTGGTTTCTTCCAAGGTATTTCTAATTTCTTTAGGGGAACCGGACAAGTCATTGAGGATAATGTAGAATCCGCCAGTAAAGATGCCAAAAAGGCAGCTAAGGATGTCAAAGAATGGTCTATTGATAAATCCAAACAAATGGATGAAGCACTCAAGGATGCTGAAAAGAAATCTGATGACTTGTTCCAAAACATTCATGATAAGACCAACAATGCTTTTGATACTGTAAAGAAATTGACATCTGAAACATTAGATGAATCACTTGATGCCATTGAGAAGACCAATGAAAAGATTCATGAAACATCCAATAACACCATTCACTGGTTCCGTAATGATTTCAAGAGTCTCAATCATCGTGATGGTGCCATTTGGGCTGGTGTTGGTGGTGTAACTGGTGGTGTTGCTACCTCTTATATCTTTATGAATGCTGCCTCATTCACTAAATGGAGTATTATATTTGGTTTAGCTGGTCTTGGTGGTTGGTATGGTTTACATCAACCTAAAAACCGTAGAATAGATCAAGTCCAAAAGAAAGTTCAAAAACAAAAAGATAAATTAAATTAAAATCTTTAAAACTTCTCTTTAAAAAAACTATTTTACTATTTAGTTTATATAGTAATAATAATAACAAATAAAAAAAAATACCTATACAGTAATACTTAGTTTTAATATCAAATTTTCAAAATGGTTCTTTTTAGAGTGTATATACAACATCTGAACGTACTACATATTTTTTACTCTTGGTAATTGGTGAACTATCATGAATAACACCATGTGGAAATACAACTACACTACCAGTTAATGGTTGAAATGTTGTAAACAATGTTGCATTTATACCAGTCTTATGATATAATCTTAAATCACCACCTTTAAAATCATTACCACCATTATTCAAATAGAATAATATTGTTAAATGACTTTGTCTATCTTCTGCTAATTTAAATTCATTATCTGTATGTTTTGGAAATTCTTGTTTTTTATCTAAAAGAAAATCATTATTAAAGTGTTAATAAGAATATTATATACACATGATTATGATATTATATGAGATACAATACTATATCTAATAAATTTAAATTTGTTTGCTAAACTATCAAGTTTCCAAATTTGAGATTTTGTGGAATCTTTTGGGTCAGGTTTAGTGATGGTAGATGGTAATTGATCTTTAATTCTTTCAAATAGAACTTTTGATAATTCTTCTGAATATCTACGATATCTAGATCCAAAGAGAGCAAAATGTTCATTATCTTTACCCTTTTTCTCTTTATCAGCAATCTTGTATATTGTTGATATTATAGTTTTACATTCATCAACAGAGAGAACATTTTTCATTATAACTACATTTTCAATACCTTCAATAACCTTGCTATCAACATTACTTAATTGAAATTTATCATTAGTAATTTTAAATTCAGTTAATGGTGTACAAGGTTTATTTGATTCTTCAATATTATTCATTTTTATTCAAAATATAGATTTAAAAGTTAAAAATATGTTTAAAGTATTTCATTTTTATAAATTCTTTCACTAAAAATCAATTTTGAAAATTTTTATATGAAAACATTAAATTGAAAGTTTCTATTATTATTTTTAGGAGCTCAAGATATTTATATAAAAATCTATATTTGAATAATTTCCATCAAAATGCGATCTACTTTATTTCAATAGTATTTTAAATACCAAGATTTAAATTTATAATTATACAACATAACAGGCTGATAAAGTCGATTGTATAAGATTTTGATATAATTTATAAGAAAAAAAATTTTTAATTTTTTACCAACTTTTCATATTCATTTTAAAACTATATAATGATTGAACAAAACTTACTAGAATCTATAACAAATATTTCACCATCTGATGTTAAATTAGTTCCAATAATAAAAAAAATATTTGATAGTTATCAAAATCTAACAAGTATGTATAATTCTCCAATAGTTTTTTTTTATAAATATTAAACTAATTATTTATTGATCAAAATAGTTACAGATGAATGTTTATTAAGTTTATATTTTATATTTGATCAACCACTTTTTGCATCATTGGATATTATAGATGAAAAATTAATTAAAAGGTATACATTTTTACCATCGAATAGGTATTTTTATGTTATAGAAGGTACAAAAGGTGGAAAATATATGTGTCTTATCGATGGTGATTATTGTAGTTGTCCTTCATTTAATTTCTCAGTATTATTAAGATCAGAATCCATTTATTGTAAACATCAAATTGCATCATTTATAGCGGAGGTATTAAAAAATGTAGATGTTTTAGAATTTGATGATTCTGAATATTCCTCCAAAGTAATAGAAATTGAAGCAATGTCTTTTAAAACTCCAACTCATAAAAAGCAATCAACTCCTACAGGTACTTAAATAAGTTATCTTAATAATGTAAATATAAAAGAAGAAGAAAAAAAATAATATTGTACAGATGTAATAGATAAGGATTGAGAGGGAGGTAGTTTTTGAAACCTTGGGAGAGGTTTTGTAATGTTTTTTTTAATGATTTTGTAATTTATAATATTCTTTCAATATCTTTTGTAAGTTGATTTAGAGTGGGTTGAGGTACACCACTACTAGAAGAGGATGGTGATGATTGTATATAAACATCATCACTTGATATAATATCTTGAGTAATTTGAGGTTTCTTTTTAAATGTAAATGGTGAACCTTCATCAGAACCCAAATTTATAAGTAGTGATTGACTATCACTACTGGTAAGAGGAAATCTATTTTCATTTTCAATAATATATGGTTGTTTTAGAGCTGAGGTTGAATTTAATTGTGGTGATGATTGATCTGTAAATGGTGGTGTTGAAGGATTACTACCACTTTGTTGTAACCTGTTAGAAGATGATGATCCACTATTTGCAGTAGTAGTAGTAGTTGTTGTTGTAGTTGTAGTTGTATTTGGTGGTCCATAATGACGAATTGGTGGTGATATTGAATGATTTGCTTGTTGTAATAATGCTCTATCTGTTGATGGTGATGAAGATGATGATGATCCCTCTGATACATTTTCATAGGCTATCGATTTATAATCAAAAGGTCTTCTATATTCTGTCATATTACCAACTCTAGCTTTTGATTTATTATTACTATCTACATATACACTGTTTATTCCATTTTTTTGATTTTGATTTATAACCTAAAAACAAAAATGAGTTAGAATAATAATATTAAAAATTATTGATTATTAAACTTACATCAACTTCTCTATAAAGTTTTTCAAATTGATCAGCTTGTTTAGATTTTGAAACAGTTTCAATTCTTTGAATTTTACCATCTCTCATCCAAATGATACGATCAGAGTACATTTTTAGACCAACATCATGAGTGACCATTACCAAAGTAATATTTTCAGTCTTATTGAGATCGGTTAGAAGTTTCATAATGATACTTGTATTCACAGTATCTAGATCACCTGTAGGTTCATCTAATAATAAAACTTCAGGACTGTTTGCAATTGCACGTGCAATAGTTACTCTTTGTTGTTCACCACCTGACAATTGTGATGGGAAATGGTCGAGACGATCTTTCATTCCCACTTTGGTCAATAGTGATATTGCTCTTTCTCTTCTCTCACTGGCTGACAATTCACCCAGTAAAATCATTGGCATCTCTACATTTTCCAATGCAGTCAATGATGACAATAAATTAAATGTTTGAAATACAAATCCAATGTGTTTCAATCGAAGAAATGCTAAATCTTTATCGGTAGTTTTATGGTTTATCACTATTTATCAATAATAAAAGTTAGTCTCTTTTTTTACTAAATGTGTGGCGAGAGTGTGTTGATTCTAAGATTTCTTACTTTTACCACATAATTTCATATCACCTTTAGTAGGTTTATCTATAGTTCCAATGATATTTAACATTGTAGTTTTACCACCACCAGAGGTACCAAATATACAAACAAATTCACCTCTTTTAATTGACATGGTAACACCTCTAAGTGCTGGTACACCTTCTATACCTAATAAATAAGTTTTATGTATATTCTTCATGACCAATATATTACTAGAATCATGAAAATCTATATTATCATCATTCTTTAATCTAACTTGTCCAAAAAATTTTTCATCTGTTTGAATATTTTCAATCATTGATGCCATTTTATGTGTATATATTGTGTTTTTTTTTTATAATAAAATATCAAAATTGGGATAAATTATTTTAGATTAATGATAAAACTAATAAAAAAAAAAAAAAAAATTCTTTTTTATATAAAATTTGAATAAATAAGGTTCTATCAGATAATATAGAACAGTAATTTAGGTGGTAAAGTAATATGAAAAAAAAATTAGAAAAACCACCAAAACTTAAATTAATTTCGCAAAAAAACAAAAACAAATAAATATCTTGATAAAGTCTACAAAATTTGATTGTTGTACAATTAGAACATTGATATTTATAAAAATATTATTTTTTTTTTTAATATTAATATATATATATATATATAAATAAAAATATTTTTTGTTTTTTATAACTAATTCTTTGTTTGCTCTATCTAGCTTTTTGATTTTAAAATTCCAATTTTGTAATACAAGTGAGAAGTAATAATTTATTAAAAAAGAAATAATTTCTACAATTATTTTTACCACCAAATTTTACAATTGAGCAAACAAGTTGTACTATCAACTATTGTGATTAATATTAAGCATTTTGATTTTAAAATTTATATTTGTAGAGATGACAGCATTTCTCTATTGATATCCTATGCAATAACACACCATCGTAATAACCCATAGATATTCGATTTTTATGATTATAATGATTTGATAATGTAAAAAATAAAAAAAAAATTATATTATCTCTTTTTGGGGTAGTACGAATTTAGTGTGGTTTATAAATAACACACTATTCTATAAATTTGTGTTTTTATAATATTATTTTTCATATGATATTTGTATTTCAATAAAAAAAAATTTTACACAATTGTTGATTTTATAACATTGATAGTTATTAAAAAGATCTAATCTATTAAATATTGTTTTTATCGACTGATTTACTACCCATAGTAAATAAATAATAATAATAATAGTGCGTACTATTTATTTAAATTATTTCTATTGTTTAATAGATTTGAAACAAAACTATTATTTATAAAATGATATAGTACATCAGGATTATTTGTTAAAATTGGAGATTGAAGTAATTGAAATGTACTAGTATAGGAACCAGTATCTAAAAGATAATTCATCATTGGAATCTTTTTGTTTTTAATTGAACCTTCTAAATAGATTGGTAGAAATTTTTGAATTATATTCTTTTCATTGTATCTATCGATTAGGTATTTAATAATGGATAGATAACCACCAGTCATTAGACTTAGAATGTATGGTGATAGCTCAGTGGCATTTGGTAGTGGTATTTTCAATTGTTCCAATAAATGTTTAATAATTGGTAAATGTCTACTAGTGAGTGCTGAATAGATACATCCTTTATAGAATGATACATTGGACTTGTAAGGTAATATTCCAGATTTATGGAAATATTGAATGACATGAAAATGACCACTTTCAATACTAGACTTGAAAATAAATTGTAATTGATTATCAGACAATTTAAAATTGGAAATTAGATTTTCAATGAGAGCAATATCACCATTTTTACCAATAGTCATATAATTTGGTGAAGTAATTTCATCAGCAGATTTTAAAAATGAAAAAAAGTCATGAATATAACCCTTTTGAAGATTTTCATTTACCAAAATGTTATTGGCTACTGCATCTGATGGTGAACCAAATCTACCCAATGCCCAACCATGTTCAAATGATTTTAAGAGCTCCAATAGATCGACACTTTTTGAACATTCATGAATTAAACGGTCACAGTGAATATGGGGCTGAGATTGAATTAAATATTTTAGTAATGGTAAATTTCTATTCTCTGCAGCTCTTATTAGACATATAGGTGTACAGTCTTCATGAACTACTTCCAATAGATATCTAACTATATCATTATGACCACTAGCACATGCAATCTTTAAATCATATTGATTTGGTGATTTTGGATTATATTGCATTAGATCAACTAGAAATTGATAAATTTTTAATTTACCAAATTCCAATGAATAATCCTTTATCAGAGTTACATGTTGTTTATGTAAATGACCACATTGTGAAAGTATCATTAGATAATCTAATTTATCATCTTTTACAATATACTTTAAAACTTGATCTAATTGGGATTGTAATTGTTGTTTTGATACTAGTAATTTAAAGATTTCATTTTCATTACGTTTTATAATTTCACAAAGAATTTCCATTTCATCCCAAACAACCAAACCATCATTATATAGTATTAAAAGATTTTCAAAAAATCTCTTTACGTTAGATACGTGGTTATCAACTATCCAAAATATTACATTTTGTTGAAAATAATATGGTTCATCATGTTGATAATAATTTTTATAATCATTATCCAAATACGTTTCAGTTTCTATACTCTTTAACATTTTCTTATTTGTTATATCATAACATATTAAATATATAATCATATATATTCTATATTGATCTGCTGTATAAAGTTGTACTAATACTTGATCTATAAATAATTCTAATACTGTTTCATTATTATTATTATTATTATTCTTATTCTTATAATTTTGAAATTGAGTAATAAATGATGGTGATAGGAATTTTTTTGTTTTATTATTTTTACTGTATATAAAATGTAATTTTTCAATAAAATTTATAATATCATTACTATTTAAAATTATTGATTTTACATTAAAAATTCTTGGAGAATAATTATAATGTTCCATATCAAAAATTAAATTTTGAAGTGAAGTTACTAATTTATCCAAATCAAAATAAATATAAAACATTTCTATCCATTTTAAATCTAAGGATAAAAAATATGAATAGTGATAATCTTTGATTGTAAACTGTGTAAAATCCGTTTTTGTAAAATCAATTGATAAACGATCAATTAGATATTCTAAAACTTGATTTCTATTATCGGAAGTTATTGCATTTAATAATAGATCAGATTCTGAATATTTAAATGCAATTTGATGAATTGCATAATGAGCTCTTATAAATTCCAATACACCAACATCACCATTTCTAATAGCTTGATCAACTATAAAACTATTAGATTTATATTGTAAACTATTTAAAAGTACTTTAAATGCTATAGAGTTTTCTTGTTGAATTGACATTTCTAAAATTTGATGATCATTTAATAAATGGCTATATCCATCCAACAGTAATTGATAAATTTCTTTATCTTTAACTTTTTCTAAAAGTAATAATGGATTAAATAGTGATAGATGACATTTCTTTTCCAATTTATATTTTAATAATGATAAATGTCCATAATTTATCATCCATTCTATTGAATGTATACAATCAAATCTCTTTTTTGATAATAATGAATTATTTTTATTAATCTCTTGATATCTAACCCAATAAAATATTCTATTTAATAAATATTTATTTGAAAATACTAATTTAAATAAATTATAATTATCTTCCATTGTGTGGTTATTGCATAAATGATCAAAAAAAAAAAAAAAAAATAATATATATATAATAATATATATATATATATATA